>WYDI02023273.1:0-57520 GCA_009867235.2 Psittacus erithacus | reverse complement strand
TTCCCTTTCCCTTTCCCTTTCCCTTTCCCTTTCCCTTTCCCTTCCCCTTCCCCTTCCCCTTCCCCTTCCCCTTTCCCCCTCCATTCATCTTGTGGTGGATGAGTGTTCTCAAGCCGGCAGTGGCCACGGGGAGCGCAGTGTGGGGTGCTGCTGTGCTAGATAGCCCTCAGAAAGGGAAAACTTGCCTACTTGGCTTTTGATGTTGGACTTGCTTTCACTGCAGTGGGGAGTGTTACGATCCTGCTTCCCATCTGTAATGCTGAAGCAGAAGTTTCTCTGTGGGCCAGTCTCTTTGGCACGGGGCTGTTGGAGCTCGAGGAGGTGCCTGCAGGCTGTCATTTTCTAAGCTTTCTCATTCTTCAGCTCTTTTCCTGGCAGCATCCTCTCAGCTCACAGTGACAGGAGGTTTGGTCCAGCACAGATTGCTCAGTGGAGCATGCATAGCAGCTCTGCTGCTTGGACGTGCCACCGCACTGATGCGTAACAATGCGCTCCTGTTAAAGAGCAAGAGGCTGGTCCATGAGCTAACCCCTTTCTGTGAGCACTGGGGAGATGCTTCCTCCAAAGCCCCGCTGTCAGATGGCTGCAGAGCTGAGGTTGCAGTAAGAGGAGCTGCAGTATCACAGGACAGAAGTATAAGATATCTGCTGCCCATCAGTCCTGTATCAGCAAAACTCCTCAGTGAGCTCATCCCTTGCCAGTGGTGAGCTATGGCTCTCGGATGTGCCAGAGAAGTTGTCTAAGGCCAAGCAGCAGCTCACTGAGGCATGGACAGCATCACTCGATATCCATCTAAAATGTCGAGGCAGCAGCATTCCCTATGCCCTGACACTGTTTTGACAGGGATCAGCAGCACCATCCTATGAGGCACCAGCAGCAGCAGCAGAGAGGCCACATGAGGGATGTTTATTCTGTGGTTTTTGTTCTGCCACAGCCACTTTGGGCATCTTTCACCCATTCGCTCTGCTTTAAAATCATGCTTTTTGATGCTGCGTGTTACTTGGCTCTGCTGGCTTTTCTGTGGCCTTCCTCATTCCCCATTCACTGCCCTGTGGCCAGTGCTCTCGTGGTGCTCAGCTCCCAGGCCTTGCTGCTGGCACTGATAACAGAGTAACAGCATCTTATTTTTGAATCACTGGAGGGTTTTGGGGGGGGATTTTTTATTAATAACCCAAATTACCCCTTGAAACAGCAACTTGTCTGATGTTAAATATTAACCTCCACTAAGTGGGTGAACCGGAGCTCGGAAACAGCAGCATGCTGGTAATGACTTGCTGTGGCAGGAGATGGTAGCGATGCCTGCCAGCACGCATTAATCCTTGCTCCTTGGAGAGATCTTCCAGGGCAGTCAGGTGCTCCTCCGCCGCTCCCCAGCTCCGGAATGGCATTTTGCATGCTTTGAACGGATCAGCACATCAAAGGCTGGCGCATCCTCACTCTGGCGTTGCCATGGCAGCGGCAGCGGAAAGGATTTGGATGCTTCTGGGATGCGATTGTGCTGCTGGGTGTGCTGGGACAGGGCAGGGCTGCTCCCCATCCATGCTGTGATGAACACGAGCACACCCGGTGGGTCTCCTGCTCTGTAACAGGGTGGTCTGCTGCAGTTTCGGGATGCTGCGATGCAGACCTCTGCATCTGAACTGCTCACTTCAGCTCTCTCTAGTCTGGAAGAGAAGGAGGGAGTCCTTCCCATGCTGCACCGCATGTGGAAGTAGGTCAGCTGAATTGTACCCTTAGAAATGCTTGTTTCTCTCCACTGCTTCTCAAGGGAGCCGAGACAGCAAGCCCTGCTTCAAGCATTGACTCTGTAGGTGCCTAACGCTGTTAGGATGTCTGCCTCCGGCGCCTCTGCTGTGCCCTGCACATGGTGGGTACAGTGGATTTCCAGGAGTGAAGACAGAGCTTTAAACCCTGTGAAAACATGACTGTATTTAAGCGGTCGCAGTTCTGACCCATGCCTGCAGGTACAAGGCAGAGGAGCTGGGGTGCGCATCAGGGGCGCAGGAAGGCAGGCAGGAGGATTGCTGTCAACAGGAGGGGAGCAAAGACCATGAAAGGGATTATAAGAAATTCAATTTTCTCTTTCTGCATTTGCCCTGAAGTAACTCAGAGCTGATTTCTCTGCCAGGCTGCAGGAGACCTGTGGGAGCTCAAAACATGATTTGTTCTCTAGCATGGATTCATAGGAGCACATCGGGGTTCTCCACTGCTGCCTGGGCGGTGACTTGCCAGTGCCTATTCCCTAAACTCTGCCTGGTCCTGCTCTGCAATGCAGAATTGGATGCTGGACTGAGAGCAAGAGCTGTCATCCACTGCTGACATGCACAAGTTTTCAGGTTTGAGCTCAGGGTAAGCTGATCCAGGAACCATTATTCACTGGTCCTATTTTTGCTTCCTCTCACTTCCACCTGTGCCTTCGTTGCCTGCCTCTAAAATCACAGGACCGTGGAATCACAGAATGGTTTGGGTTGGAAGGGACCTCTAACAGTCACCCAGGGATTGCTGGGACATCTTTCACTAGATGGGGTTGCTCTAAGCCCTGTCCAACCTGATTTTGAACTCTTTCAGTGATGGGGCATCCATAGCTTCTCTGAGCAAAATGGGGCAGCAGAATATGTCCAGTCTGTGCTACTCTACTGGCTCAGGAGCAGATTAAAACATGAAAGTGTGTGATGTCCTCCTTCACCACCCTCCTGTCTTCATCTGCAGCTTGATTTCCGTGTCTTATGTTATCCCCAGAAGCATTTCAATGAGCCATTGTGAAGCTGCGGCCAATACATCAGGGCTGGGTCATGGCTGCCACATTGACGCCTGTGCCTGTGCTGGAGTGATGGTGACCACTGGCGGCTTTGTCCTGCTGGGACATTGCACCACATTGCAGAGCTGGAGAATGATTTGCTCAGATCCCATTCTCCAGAGGAGGATTCCTCAGGCTGTGAAGAGCAGCGGCCGCCCTGGGGGCTTGCATGGGGAGAGGAAAGTTCCCTTCCAGCAGTAAAAAGAGCTCTGAGGGGCAACATCCAGAGAGGCTTCGTTCCCAGCTGCTTCCTGCTGAGGCCAAGGAAAGGTGCTGATACTGCAGGATGCAGTGAAACTAGATTAGGTCCTTATATACAGAGACATAAAACAGTTGATCTCCTTCAATTCTGGAGCGATGGCGAGGCTCCCGCTGGCTCTGCTGGGTCAGTGGAGCTCTCCCCTGGCTCCTGCTCTGCAGAATTTCTCACTTCCCAAAGGAGTGGATGAGTATTTCTGGGATTCTGCTTCTCCCATCCACAGGCATCTTATGTAATTGAATCAGACCTTAGGAGAAGCGATGAAATCATCCCAAACACCGATGGGTGCGAGCAGGGCTGTGGGCACGCAGCAATGTGTATGTCTTTTGTGAATCATTCATTAATTACCCTTAAATGGAACTCCTGGGTTTGAAGTGGCTTTTCTGCACCTCTGCCAAGCATCTCCGGAGCATTGCAGGAAGTGGAGAAGGGTGCAGGCTGTTGTGCTGCGAGCAGGATGCAGAGCCTTGGGCTGTTGTTCTTGCTGGAATGCTCTGATCAGGTTGTCCAGGAAGGCCAAGGGTGCTCAGTAAGTGAATCAATGGTGCCTGGAAAAGCTAACCATGAGGAAAAGTTGCCTGGAGTCATCAGAGCATGGATGGATATGCATCCAAGAAAGCATTTGGCTCCTTTGCTTGCTCAGCAAGGGGATGAACAAAGGCACAGGCTGCCAAGCTCTTAGATGCCTGTACAGAATTGGGCTCTGGGAAGGAGTAGGAATGCACTCCAGAGCTCAGGGCATTAACTTTCAGTTCAAAAGGCTTGGATGAAGCTCTTCAGGGAGAGCAAGGACAGCAGGATTGAGAGGCTGGTGCCTTGCCCACTGAGACAGCGCTGACACTGCACGGTGTGCAGTCAGGAGGTGCATGGGCTGAGCATGGCCATTACTCTGCTGCTTTCATTTGAAACGTCCTGTGGTGGTTTAAAACAGGGCCTTGAGCTCAGATAGTTCCATATAAAAGGTTTCAATTACAGTAAAAACCCCAATGTTTTTCCACCTTCATCCCTCTTGAAAGCCTCATTAAGTTGGATTTCATTCTGTACAAGTATTAATTGCCTCTGGGCAAAAGCAACCACACACACAGCTCATGCTTCTGCTGCATAGTAAAGCATCAACATAGCACTGGAAGGAATGTCATGGGAAATGGGGATCCTGTCCCCATCACAGGGGCCAAGACTAAACCTGCAGCCCTTATTTGCTGTGGCTGTGGCTGTGGAGGGCCTGACCTTGGGACTGTCTCTTCCACAAGCAGTATCCAGCTCTCACTGCTGCTCAGGGCCCAATTTCCACTCCTTGAAACTTTTCCCTGGCACCACCCCAGAGCAATGAGAGAGATGCAGAGAATGGAGACTTCCCATGACTTGTTTTCCTTTGATTTTGGCTTGACCCCGTGCCCTGGGAAGCTGCAGCACTGCCACTGGTGTTGCTTACAAACAGCTGGGCTTAGAATTCCACCAGGTTTCTTGGTGATGCTCCTCATCCTGTTCATCCTACCGAGCTGCACACCAGCTCTGTCCAGAGGGAAAAGCCGAATGAATCCCAGCCAAGTGTGGTGTGAGCAGTGATTGGGATTCATTTCCTTTGTGGTGCAAACCTTCCTGCCCTGTTATTGATACTGAGCCCCTCATCAAACTCCAGGAAAACATCAAATCACAGGCGTGCAGCTCATTTCTTGCTGTGAATATTAAACTAGAGCCTGCCTCCTCTCCTCTCTGAGCTCCATGCAGAGCTCTGGGAACCTGGCAGGTACAGGGCTGCATATCTGGAAGATGAAGCCTTTTCTTGCTGATTTAAGCCCAGAAGATGGAAATAGTGAGATGAATCTGGAGAAAAGAGGTTTACACCAATGTTTCCTAAGTTCTTCTCCAGCTGCCCGAGCTAACACTGCTGAGCGAGGAGACCTTGGTGCAGACCACAGCATCCAGGTACACTGCAGACCTCAGGGACCAGGTGACTGCTGAGAATAAAGGTACAATGAAAGTGTGGGGTGAGATCTGAGTTCCTGGCTGCCCTGCTCGATGCTCAGCAGCAGAGCAGAAGATTCCTTTCCAAGAGGAGCAGTGCATGCTGCCAGTGGGGACTGTGCCTTCATCTGCTCTCGCAGGCGGTCAGTCTGCACTGCCTCCAGGCATGCACTGTAGCCAAGTACTGGGTATCTCTCCATCCTGAGATCCCCAAATAGACATAACATTCAGGCATCTTAGTATAGCTGTAGTCTTGTGATTACAGCAGGACCGGTGGATCCAATAGGATCAATAGCTGGGGTGCATTAGCTGCAGCCTGATAAGGCTCTTATTACATCTTTCAGATTGGTTATGTACCTTAGTGAAAGCAGAAATCTGCATCAGAAGCAGTAATTAAGAAGCAATTTGCCCTTGGCCCATATTGTGGGCATAACGCCAAAGCCTGAGTTCCCAGAACTGGGATTGTTCAGATTCAGGCTGTTAGGTGATGGGTTTTGCTCTCAGATCTCTAACAGGGAGGAAAACCAGTGCGTGTTAATCCTGTGGGTGAGATGTCTTCTGGTCAGCTGCAGTTGAGAGCTGGGTGCAGAGGTTGCTGAGCAGATACCTTTGCAGCCAGGATAACACCGGACTAGGCCATGAACATTGGGCCATGAACATTGGGCCATGAATATCCCTTTCCTTTGGCAGTTCTGCAGCTCTTTCATGTCTTCACCCTGTGAATCTGACTTCCTGAGCTTTTGTGCCTGAATGAGTACAAATAAGGTGAATCAGTGTGATGAAACTTCAGTTGCATTGCCTGGCCCATCCGAGTGATGAGCAAACACCTAAAGACTCACATATAAGACCCCAGAGAATCATGTGCTATGAAGCTGTCTGTGTGCTCAGCGTGTGTGCAGGGAGGGACAAAGGGCTGCCTAAATGTCTGGATTTTGGGAGAGAGAGCGAAGGCTGGGGACTCTGTGCATCGCAAGCCTTTGTTGCCCTCCCACCACAGAACTTGGCATAGCTCCTCCTCTGTGGAAAGCTGAAGAGCAGGCATCCGTGCGGACCTTCCACATGCTTCCTGTGCTGCTCATGGCTGATGATTCCAGCTCTTTGGAAGCTGCTCTTTGCCATCGGAGAGGTGAGGCACCGGCAGCTCCAATGGGCTTCCTGTGGAATGATGGAGCACTGTGCCAGGAGCCACGAGTGCCCCAGGAAAGCGGGGCTCAGCCGTGCTGTGCTCAGCAGAGCAGCAGTGTCTAGCTGAGCACTGCAGAGCGCTGCTAGCTGTTATTTATGCCCACATCACTGCTGGTCTCTCGGAGCAGGAGGAAGCAGCCTGCCAGCACCAGCAGCGCTGTTTCTCCGAGCACCTTCTGTTACCCATGGCTGGGCAGCAGTGGCACAATCGCCAAGGGTTTAAATGACGCAGTTCTGTTGCTGACACAGCTTTAAACCTGCATTCACATTCCGAAGAGAACAGCTTGGTGAGCAGAACCAGGGAGCCCGGCGGCCCCTTGGGGCCTCAGGAGGTCCCAAGGCAGGAACACAGGGGGAGAGTTGTCCTCTGTAAGCAGAAAGGGGACATGCTGGAGTGATGTGAAGCCATTACATACCCTTTAGGGTACAGCGAAGCTGCTGTCCTTCAGTGGCATCAGCCCCGTGCCCATCCTGGCATCATATCTCAAACTGCGCATCATTCCCTGAGCAAAATACGTTGAAGCCCACTGTTAAAATTATTTACTGTCCTCCAAGTTAACGTGTTTGAGGTTCTGTGCTGCATAAGCTGCCATTCCCTTAGTGAAAGGAAAAGAACAGCTGAGGGTAGACCAGCAGTAGCCAGCAAAGTGGGAGATCACTTCTCTAGTTACATGGAAGATAACAGCGCAGAGGAAGGAGCCTTGCATTCCTCCACAGCTACATCATAGGGCAGTTGAGCTCCTCCAAAGGTCAGGGGCAGAACTGTGTACCTTGAACAACCGCAGCTCTGGAGCTGAAGGAGACGTTTTCTTTAGAGACTTCCTCTTCCTTTGAAATTCCTGACAGCTCCTCTCCTCCCCATTGACTTCGCCTGCAGTTGCTGCTGGGATTCGATGTCTTTATCTCACGTGTAAACCTGGGATGCACCAAGGGATGCCGAGTCTGATCCCAGGAACCATCTTAGGGCAGCAGAGGGAGAAATTCCTGTTCCTGTGGGAATCATGGATATTACAGCATCCAGAGAACAGCACTTAATGCTGGAACCCTGGCTTGCAAAATCCCCTGAAGCCCACAGGGGAGCACAAGGGCCGTAGTGGGGGCTGACAGCCGTCATTTGCTGTAACTGCCTCAGCTGCTGTTTCTTAGAGAGCATTCCTATTGTGTCTGTTGTGAATCAGTTCCCTTTGCAGTGCTCCGCTTTAACTCTGTGTTAGCTTCTGTGGGTGCAGCACATTGACCTGTACAGTCTTGGAGGCCCTTAAGGGGTCATCTGTATGGATGTCACTAAGGAGAGGACACGGTATAAGATCTTAAGGACCGAGCAACCCAACCCATATCAGTTCAGGGTCTGGAAACAGGTAAGTGCTAAGGAGCTGCCTGAGACCATTTGAGGTGCTTTCATGGGCATGGAGAGATTGAGAGCTCTTCGTTTGTTGGAGCTGTATTTGTGTCTGCCAGGTTCTGATTTCTCAGACAGGGCTGTTCCCATACTGTTGGGTTCTCCAGAGCTGCCAGCTGTGTCCGAGGTGTTCCTGTTGGGTGGAACAGGCAAGATAAAGGTGACAAACCCCTAGTAAAGCAAGCTGCTCGAGGGAAGGGTTCAGATGAATGTGCCTAACAAGGGACAGCAATCAACGTGGCAAAGAGACTCCTGAAGTCAGGCACTTGTCTCATTCCTTACAAGGCTCTGCCTTCGGGGCAATGAAGACTTGAGGCACCTGGAGCAGCTCCTTATCACTGCCCACCACGTGGCCTGGAGGCATGTGCCAAAACACCCTGTTTGTCATTATGGTGCCCGCAGTAACCACAGCTATTTCCTGCTCCCTCCCTCTGCCAGGCTGTGAGGGAATCCCAAGCGCCGTGTCCCCTCCTGTACCGCTCATGGGGAGCCTTCCCAGTGGGATGCTGCTCTATAGGAATTCCCTAGGGATGCACTGCTGGCAGAGCCATTTTCTCTCCCTCTGGAGTGTCACAAGCTGTGTTTATCCCTATGCTGCCCAGCCCTTTCCCAGCGTGATCACCTTCTTGGTTTGCCCCCAGTACCTGGGATGAAGTGCTTTGTCCTTCCTGAACCTGCAACCCCAAAGGGGCCGGGCGGATGGTAGCCGGCAGTATGCTCCCTGCACCCCCAGTGCTCCCATTGCCAGGGTGTCCCCAATGCAGTGCCCGCATCCAAGGGTTCGCTGCCCCGCACGGTGTCACCCCCAGCACAGGAGCGGGTGGGATGGGAGCGGTCTCCAGCAGGTCTGTTCCTGGGGACAACTGGTGTGACTGCCTTGCGTGTCTTTCAGAGAGGGCATGCACCAGCCACTGTGGACCCCTTGCCTTCTTGCTGCAAGCAAGGATCTCCTGAAGGGATGCTGGAGCAGGAGTCTGCTGTGCAGGTAGAAGGGGGGAAAGGGGCGCGTTCATTGTATTGCAGTGGGCTCCGGGCCCTACAGAGGACCTGGAGCTGCTGTCACTAGACCTCATTTGCTACTTCTGTTCCATCTCCGTGTCCTTCATTTGGGACTATGCCCAAGCCAAGGTCTGCAGAGACCAGCGACCAACGTGGGGTCTTCTGGCCCAGCCTGCTTTGTGCAGCACAAACCACAACGTGGTTGTGGCCACGGAGCTGCTCCCCTGTGGTTTGTATTGGTTTGTGTGGCTGCAGTCTCACCTTCCCATGCGCTCTTTGAAGAGCAGGGCTCCCGCTTCTGGGCTCCTCCTTGTTTACAGCTCATGGGCATGTTTATGAAGCGTGCTTCAGGCATGACCCTCCCTCGACACCCCTTGTCCGGCCTCGGGGCAGTCCCCAAGCCCCTGACGTGGGATGTGTAATCTCCAAACTGCAGACAGGACCTCCCCACGGTGCCAGCGGGCAGGTGTGAAGGGTGATAGGGCAGAGTCCTGCTGCTGATAAACTCCTCCAGTCGGGCTGCTTGCACTTGGTTTGGCTGCAGCGGTCGGTGTGCGAGGCTCATCGCAGTGTCCAGGGTAGGCTGACCCTCCTGCAGCGATGCCATGCCTGCATTACGTGAGGGTGAGTACTTGGGCATGGTGAGGGACTGGGGGGAGAGGAATCAGGTCAGTTCTCAGGGTGTTGGGTTGCACACAGGACTTGTCCTGCCTGGTAACATGGACTTAAGGCTGGTCCAGAGAAAATAGCCCTTGTCCCCAAAAGATTGTAACTAAATGGATCATAAATGGCAGGAAGGGCTTGCTGCCCTTCTGAGGTTGCTGGGAGCTTGCCTAAGGTGATGCTGGGAGCCAGGGGCAGAGCCTGGCATTGAGGCTGCATCCCCCCTGGCGCTGTACCTGCCTCATTCTTCTCATCAGCGCTTTGTTGAGGTGCCCCAGGTGCTGGTTCTTTGCCCTGCTGTAATGGTAAATGTTGATTTTTGTGCTCCCATCGTTGCTGTTTCACCCAGCGAAGCCGTGGACGGGCTCATGGGATGACATCCCTCTGTCAGCACTGTGCTGCACCAGCTCTGCCTAGGAGCCCATCCTCACCAGGCAGAGCTGTACGGCCAGGCCTGTGCTATAGGTGCTTTCCTGGCAGTGCTTTTATCCCTGCATGGCTTCTGGAGGCTGCACCCCAAGCACTGGCCGGGCCAGGCTGGCCGCAGTGCATCTCTTGCAGCCATGGCACAGCATGGCACTGCGATGCTCACAGCATGCAGCGCTGAGCTCAGTGCAGGCAGGCAATGCACATGTGGATGAGCCCTGCAGGAGCAGAGGTAGAGACAGTGACTCAGAGCAGGCTGCAGAAATGAGGAGCAGTTTATGAGCATCCCTAGGAAAGCAAAGGCAGTTTCTCCATGAGGCACTGGTGCAGACCCCAGTGGCATGGGCTGCACTGCAGGGCATCTCCTGAGTGCCCATTGCCAGGGCAGGCTGGAAGCTGGTGTGTAAGGTGTTCCCCAGTCCCTGGCCTGCATCAGGCAGGTCAGAGCACATGTCTGCTTTTCCCCTTGCACTGGCAACCTGCTAGACCTCTCCCGACTTCCTGGTGTCCATACGGATGTCATGGTCCGAGGGAAGGATGTGCATTAGGAGAGTAGGAGACAAAAGCAGTTATAATGCTGCTGCACCTCTCTCAGCAGCTGTAATCCTTGTTATGGTGTAGTGCCTGAGCAAGAGCGCTGCTCTATTGTCTTCAGTCGCAGTCTATGTGTTTTCTGGTAAGGTAAAAATAGCTTTTCTTTTTCAGGATATGCAGAGAGCAGAGGCTCCTGCTTGCATCAAAGAGAGTGAAAGCTTTCCCCTGGTTGTGCATGGCCTCAGCTGGCAGGAGCTCTGTTAATTCTTGCCTTGCTTCGGCTCTTGTGAAAGGAACTCTGTCCGGGGCTCCAGGTCCCTGTTTGGACCTCTGGACCCTGTTCCTCTCTCCACTCACTGCTGCTGGACCCAGCACTGGGCTGCATTGGGGAAGTGATGGTTTGCAGGACAAGGTCTTAGTGCTCCTACTTAGAAAATTCCTTAGCAGCGGTTGGGAGCTTCCATAGAGGCGGAGGCTTTGATGCCTTATCAGAAGGATCAGTCTGCTGCGCAGGGGCAGCTCCCAAGCACTTGTTGAGTGCCGATTAAGCTGTTTCTGATATCCCCCCTCACAGACCTGAACCCGTTCCAGGCCCAGCAGCCAGCCAAGGGGACCAGTGAGGGGGGAAGGAAGGAGCCAAATGGCCGCACAATGTCTGTATCTGAATGTGGTAGGCAGGGATGGAGTTAACCCTGAGCAGCACAGTGCAGAGCTGCCTCTCCTGTTCAGAGTGTTCAAAATGGGCTTTCCAGAGGTGGTTACTCGTGGTTGTGCGAAGGAGGAGGACTGAGCGTGATGGAGGGGCTGGTCTGAAAGCCTGCCCCTCTTCAGCGCTTCCCAAGCACTAACTGACAAGCTGCCTTCCTTCCCTCCTTTTGCTTTGGGGTTTCTCCTCTGCCAGTTGTGCTGAGCTCTCTTCCAGCTCTACCAGCCCCTTGCTGCAGGAATGAGAGCAGCTCCTTCATTTCCTGCAGGCTCCCAAGAGAGTTGGGCTCCCCCTTGCATTCTGGTCTGGAATCTCTGCAGGGCACAAAAGCCATCAGCCTCTGATACAGCCCCTGGGGCTATCGTGGAATCTCTGCTCAGCAGAAAGGAGCATGGACACAGGGCTCAGGCTGGTGCATGGAATTAGAGCAAAGCCTTACAGAAATGACCTCTTGTGTCTTGACTTCTCCTCAGTCCTATTAAGATATGCAAACCTGTGGGCAGAGGTGAGGATGCTTGGAGAATAGAATTTGGGCATACGGATTTATCTGCCTTCAGTCCTGTGGGCAGGGGTGAGGATGCTGGGAGAATAGAGTTTGGGCATATGGATTTATCCTTTTATCTGATGAATTTTTCCCAGCGCTTTTGCTTTTCCCTTTCATCTGGGTTTGCAGTCTGTGCCTGGTGGCCTCTGCTCTGCGCTTCGCTGCCTGCGCATCCGAGGCTTTGCTGCTGTGGGCTCTCTGGAGATGCTCTGTGAATGCTGTCTGTGCTGCTTGGAAGGCAGCAGCATCAGTAGGTTTTGTTTCCAGCATGGAGAGCGTTAGATTCCTCTGAATACAGGAAGGAGAGTTCCTGTAGGGCAGACAGTGCGATTGCTGCTTCCCAGCGTTCCGAGGTGAATCTCCAGTTCGGTTTTCCTGACCTTCCGTATCATCTCAGGCAGACCTTAGGTGCCATCTTTGACTGCTCTTAATCTCTGCAGCTGCTTTATTGTGTTTCCAGGACTGGCATATCCTTGTCATCTGATGAGAAAGGATCCAGGTTATCACCTGCAGACTTAGTGTCTGCAAGGCAGGGAGGTCCAAATGGGCTCTGGCTCCAGAGAAATCCCTTGGTTGGGAAAGGAAACCCCTGCACTGATGTAAGGTTTTGCTGTCCCAAGGGTGAGGATCATGCCCGTTACCAAACACAAGCCCACATAAGCCAAGAAATGTCAAAGCAAACATCAGGGGCTGTTGCAGGGGTTCTTGCTCTACCTCCCCAGCTGGCAGCACTGACCTTAGATGTCAGCATCCTGGCGCTAGCAACTGGCAGTGACTGGATGACCTCCTAGATGTGAGCTGGACCTTTCCCCACACCTTCTAGGTAGCATACCCATAGCAGTACCTGGCTTTGGCGCCAGGGTTCAGGTTGGCATCTCACTTCTGGTCCTGGGGCTCTTTGGTTGTTGGGGTGATGGTGTGCTGCCCAGCCTGCTGGGTGTTTCCTTGCTGGAAAGGCTCTGGGGAGAGATTGTGGCCCTTCTGTTGCTGTTTCTGTGCTGATCACAGCAGTTTGCACATCCCAGTTTGCAAGATGCCTCGGCTGACTTTGCTCCTCATGGACTCAGATGAAGGGTGGTGCATGTGGCTCTCGATAAGGGGGTTTGGAGCAGCAAACAGATGACTACAGTGCACAAAGCGGGAGCTGCCAAGCTCCTTGTTGGAAGGAGCGCATGGCTTCCATAGAACACAAAAGAGAAGATGCAGAGTTATCATTAATGGCCAGACTCATAAGACAGCAAGAAGCCTTTGTAGTGGTGTGATGGCTTTCCAGATCGTTGCAACCATAGGCAGCTTTTCACATAGCAAAGCCTGCTGCTCCTCACTGACAATGCTTTCCAATAGCTAGGCCTGGAAGAAACAAAACTGAATGAGTGCCCGGGCTGGCTGCCTGCCCCAAGGATGGCTGCATGGGCCTGGTCTGCATCCTTCTGCCTCTGTCACGCAGGGACTAAGGCAAAGCTGCCACACAGCTCCGTGCAGAGCAGACCAGGCTTCCTGGCCACCAGGTCTCACTGCCACGTGGCAGGGAGCATCTTGCTCCTCAAAGCAGGGGAAGTGATTTGTTATTTGGAAGTCTGCATCGAGATTCCTCTTCTCTGGTGTAAGAGCAGCTGTTTTCCACAGTGAGACCAAAGACACTGAAGGCAGAGACCAGGGAAGGGAAAAGGCAGGGGCTGAATGATGGAACTGGGAATAGAGACCCTGCATGGTTCAATTGCAGGGCAGCTCTGGCTGTAGGATACCTTTGGGTAGAGAGTGAAGAAAATACAGGCATTTAAAGCCCTCACAGTGACTGCATCTCCCCCACTCTTCCCTCTCTGTAACTAATCCTCACATCTCTTCCAGTTGAGCAGGGAATGGGCTGCTTTTGGCATCAGAGCACTGCTCCTGCAGGCAGTGAGCAGGTCTGATGGGTACCGGCAGCCTCTGACCGGCTATGCTGCCTGTCTCCTGCCTTGGCGCTATGCGGTGGTGGTGTGGCATAGGCAGGCTGCTCTGCAGGGAGTCAGAGGCCTCTTGGACAGGGCACCCCGGCTCTTTCTTTTGGTATCTTTGGTCCTGTCCAGAGCAGGACCAGAGGAGCTGTGTGTGAAGGGGTCCCACTCCTCTAGAGCTCCTCAGCAAGAAGCCAGCTCAGCCCTTCCTCATGCTGGGTGCTGTATGTGAAGGAGTTGCAGTCCCTGCTCAGGCTGCCTCATTGCTCCTGCAGACAGAAGAGATAAGTGGGCAGATAGGGTAAAGAGGGCAGTGTAGCAGGATGCACATGTGCCTTTCAGCAGCATGGAGCAGCGTGGCTGCTCACTTCCTGCCTCTCTTTGTGTCCCAGGAAACACCGTGAGACCAGCACATGTCCCCAGGCTCTTTTCCACTTGGGATTCATCCCCTTGCAGCATGGTCAGGGTGGGCTCCACAGAAGGAGGAGATGCACAGACCCTCCCTGCCCTTATCGGGGCTGCGCAGATGGAGCTTGTCCCTAGTGGGAGCCAGAGCCAGGCGCTGCCACAAGAGATTAGAGCAGGACTCTGAGCACAGCCAGCAGACAGAGCAGGATCACTGAACCTGTGATGCAGCCCTTGAAATCCAGCCTGAGCCTTTGCTTTGGCACAGCTTCCCCTTTGCTCATTGCCTCAGCCACAGATCCGATGCGATGGGCTTGGTCAGATCCAGGCTCTCTCATGCTGGGGAAGGTGCTAGGACACTGGTCCAGCAGCAGGGATGCTTCGCAGGACAAGGCTGTGAGCAGGGCAAGGCCCCTCTATTCCTATTCCTACTTGTGAATAGCAGCAGAGGAGCCACTCATCAGGGCCAGGAGAGGGAAAGGGGAAAAGGTATCAGGCAAAGGGAGCTCTTTCCTGAGGGAAAAGGAAGGGAAAGAGGACAGAAGCATAGCCCGGTGTGCTGTGCTGTGGCTTTCAGCTTAGAAGGTCTTTTAGCACTTGCAGTATCCGGATCTGAGGCTTCTTCCTTAGGCAACTGCTGGCAGCAGCTTCCTGACACTTCACATCTTGAATGTCTGAAGCCTGTGTATAGGAGTTAGCTGCCAGATAAGACTGGGAGAGGTACACAGCAAGTGAGGCAGTTCCTTTTCCCCCCTGGAATAGCCCCTTTTGCTAGGAAGGCAAAGAGGAATAGGAAGAAATGCTACAAACTCCAAGGGAAGGAGAACCAGTAGAGGCAGTCTGTGCATCTGGAAGCAGTTGCTGTGTATCCTGGGGCACATGGATATACTGGGAGGTGCATACACCATGCCCATGCTGTGCTTGGTGCTTATTAGTGGATGGTAACTGCAACGTGAGTGTGCTTGTGTTGAGATACGTTGGTATTGTGCTGGCTGGGATGTGTGTGTATCCTTCTGATCCACACATCTACTCGTGCCCACAGGGTCTTTGCATGGGAGATGGCAATGACCCGATGCCTTCATCTCCCTCGTGAACACTAGGTCAGTCCCACCATGCACACTGGCATCAGAAGGGCAGCGTGGCTGCAGATCTGTTTCCTTTGGAGCTGAGCTACCCCTTCTTCTCTGGTTGCACGTGTTTGACTGCTGGCGTCTGATCTCTGCGTCCCTCTGTGCATCTCTGAGCATGGGGAGCAGAAGGGCAGCACCTCTGGAGCGCTCCAGCCCCAGCACATCCTCCAAGGCCCTGACCTTCAGCATCCAGAGGGTCAGGAGGAAACCGGGACCCGTCTCCTGGGTGGCAGCTATTACCTGTGAAGTGCTGGCTCCAGGGCACGTCTATGGGGCTTGCTCCTTCTCTGCTGTTCCCGAGGCAGCTCTGCCCCGTTCCCTGCACTTGGCAGCAGTCATTTGCTTTCCGGAGGCGGCTTGGTATTAAATATCCTGTCTGACACAGTAATGGAGAGAAAATGAACAAATTCCATTAGCGGCTGGCGATTCCTGCAGGGTCTGCGCCGGAGCGAGCAGCGAGCCTGTATTTTTAGATAGAATGCAATGCAACTCACTGGCTCTCCCAAAGCTGGGGAGTAGATAACCAAGGAGGGAGAAGGGGGACGTCAGGCTCAGGTTTCAGCTCAAGTGCCGGACTATGGCAGCACGAAAGGGCAGGTCCGGTCCAGACGTGGCTGTGAGTATCCACCCTTCTTCTTCGTGCCCACGGAGACCTCTGCTTTGCTTTTCTGCCTGCTTTCTGCCTCTGCTGCTGGGGCTTTGGGAGACTGGAGCCTCTATAGAGCATTACCACATTAATCCTCACAGCTCCATGTGTGTCCCAAGGGTGGGAGAGCCTGGCTGAGCTGCGCTTTGGCTTCCCCAGGGCTTTGCTGTTGGAGGTCTGTGCTGTGGCTGGCATGCGGGCAGCATAGCTGAGGTGCTGCCTTGTCGCTGATCCTGACCCGAGATGCAGAGGCTTCTAGCAGGGTCTGGGGCTGGAAGAGCTCTTTGCGTTCAACCTGTTGCTTGAAGCCTGTCGGTGTTTCCTTGCCATAGACAGCAAGCAGGGCTCCCAGCACAGGCACCCAGTGCTAAGCACAGTGCTACTGCTGCCTTCTGTACATCATCCCCTATGACAGGAGCGCTGCTGTGAACAGGGGGGCACGTCCCCACCCGACCAGGCTATCCCCTGGGCTGCTGGCAACGGAGTCACCTGGCACAGGAGGCTGAGCATCGGTACATGGAGGCTGTGCCAGGGCGTGCATGGAGGTGCTGCCTCCACCACTGTCCCCGTGAGCCCCAGGCACTGGCCCTGCAGGAGGTAGCAGGGCAGTGGTCCCAGGATGTGGCTGTTGCTCTGGGGTAGGAGAGTCAGGCAGATGGGGTAAGGGAGGCAGATGGAGGACAGCAGAAGGCTGTTGCATTGCTTCAAAGCCCAAATTCTAATGGCTGAGGCTGCATCACCCTGCCTATATCTGCTTCCAGTGCTGTTCTCTGTTATCATGGCACTTCAAGCTCCTGTCCAGGAGCTTGCTTAGCTTGGTGCTCCTCTGCAGCCAGGCTGTGGCTGTACAGGATGGGCTGGGATGGCAGGATATAGGCTCTTGTAGCACAGGAGATTCCCTGGTCAGGGTCAGCATGAGTGGTACAAGAGGGGTTCTGATTTGCTAGTGGAGCTTAAGGCAGAAGAGGGTATCCTGTGCCCTTGCTGTGGATGTCTCATGGCTCTTTAGGCTGGACCTAGCAGGCATCCACTGGCACAAGGTCCCAGCCTCACACCCCATCACTGCATTTTCACCTTGTTGTTCTCCAGCATCTGGTGAACCATCCCATGGTCTTCATTTGCTGCCTTACACTGCTGAATAGTGTTGCTTCAAGTACTGCTGTGCCTTGCCTGGGTTCTGGTGGTGCTGGGAGGCACTGCCTTGCTCCTGATGGAGGAGAACGCTGTCACTTCCCTGGCTGCGGGGCACTGGTACCAAGCTCACTGCTGCGGCCACCCGCGGTCTCTGGAGGACAGGGATGGGCTCACCAGAGCTCCAGTCCCTCAGCCAGGACATGGGCATTTCTTGGGCCAAGGGAGGCTGCCAGGGTTGCAGGAGCCCCTTAGAGCTTCCTCTCTACCCCATCCGCAGTGCTGGGATGAGCTACAGACCTCACTTGGTTCTTCTGCTCATCTGGATGCTCTAAGTCCAGGTCCCAACCATGCTGCTTCCTCTCTGACTTGGGTCATATCAGTCTGTCTCACCTTGACCTGCCCAGGCTCTGCCTTGTCTGCCTGGTCTCTGTAGTCACGTTCTCTGCAACTGATGAAGAGCTGGCCCTGTTCTGGTGATGGAGGAGAGCAGAGGGACCCTCAGTCTTATTCTCTGTCTTCTTCTCCCCAAAGGCCGATGCTGCGACCAGTTTCTTGAGAGCTGCAAGATCCGGGAACCTGGACAAAGCCTTGGATCACCTCAGGAATGGGGTAGATATTAACACCTGTAACCAGGTAGGTGAAACCCACAGGGCTTCTGGTACCATCTCTGGTTCATGTGAAAACGTGCCACAGTGCTTCCCCAGGCCCAGCAACAGTCACTGCACCCCTTCCTTGTGCTGCTCCCATAGGATGGAGGCAAGGAGGTTCCCCATGTGCATAGCTGATGGGGAGCACATCCCCTGATCCCAGTGTGCAGTGTGCTAGGGAGGGAATGGATCACCAAAGGCACATCTGGACCGGTTGTCTTTGGGGCAGGGAAGGCAGCAATAGCTTTGAAGACCTGGGAGCCTGGCTGGAGCACAGCAAAGGGGCTTAACAGGTAACCGCAGAGGGAGGCTCCTGCAACTGGGACACATGAAAGGGGCTCATGTGCTTATCAAAGGGCAGAGCAACCAGCTGTGAATTGTGTGGCACAGTGCCTGGGGTGTTGCAGGAGCCACTCCCGGGGGTATTCTCCTTGCATGCGATGCTCGGGCTTTCAGATTCCCCTTGACACAAGCAGGGGATGTTTCCAAGGTGCCAGTGGAGGTGCTGGCTCCTCCTAGCCCGGAGCAGGGACGGATCTGCCCCCGGAGGGCAGAGCTGCGGGCTCAGAGGCAGCGTTTGCACATCATCCACAGAACGTTTTGTACCTGCGTAGCTGTCAAATGCAAGCGGCTCATCCTGACCCGGGGCTGTGGGGGGAGACTGGGCTATGGGGCTGAGCTGGGGGGACAGGGGGCCTGCGCCAGGCAGGTGCTGGGGAAGCTGAGTCAGCAGGGAGCACAAGCGTCTGTTCTGCTTCAGCATCAGGGCCCCACATGGGGCAGAGCTCAGCCCGGCTGATAGTGCACGGCAGAGGCCAGTGTCAGTCACTGGAGGTGGGTTCCCAGGGGATGTTCCCAGCTCCTGTCTGAGCCATGGCAGCATGCAGGGGTCCTGGGCACCCTGAGGCTTGCATCCTCCTCTCTGGGGCTCTAGATGAGGCGTGGGGAAGGCTCAGAGGTGCTCATTTTGTTCATCGCTGCGTTATCTGGCTTATTGGTTCCTAATCAGCACCCAGATGCTTTCAGAAGGTTTCTACCCCGGGGCTATGTGGGGACATAGGGCATTAGATCAGAGAGGTCTTGTAGTGAGAAGAGGCAGAAAGTTTTCATTTTCAGAGTCCTTTGAATCCATGGGGAGGACCCATTTGTTGTTGGGTTTAGAGGCTCTGAGCCCACATTTGTTGCACAGGGTTTGAGAAGAGGGGAAATGAGCAGGGTCAGCTAGGTGTTTAATGTACTCACTGCTCCCTCTGGGAAAGCAGGAGCAGGGAGATCCCTTTGCCGCTCTTCTCCCAGGATGGATGCTGCTGGGGATGCTGCCACATTCCTATATGCCCTGTGTGTGCAAAGCCTGGCAGGGAAAACCCTCTTTGCCTGTTCACAAATGGCTTGAGCGTCCCCTCCTGCTGATCCTATGGATGTCTGTTGGGTGTCACAAGCAGGGCACACCACGGGTGCTCACCCATTTCTGATGACAAGCCTGAAAGCAGAGGGAGGATTTCTACGTGTACTGCTCCTGTGCTGATCTTGTGCAGGGAAATATATGGTGCTGGGGAGAGCTCTGCAAGGAGTTAAACCAGGGACACCCAGCTGCAAGCTAGGTGATGGCTTTGAACTACTTCTTCACCCAGAGGGATGGTCAGTCATCACTGGCTGGCTCTGAGTCCTGTTTCCAGCCAGATTGTTGGTGTTGATGAGCGGATGTAACACCTTGACAGGCAGCATGTGGCTACAACAGTATGAGACTGTTCTTTCAGTGACATCTTTGCACTGGTTCCTGCCATCTCCCTGAGGTTAGATGGCACTTTGGGGTTTCCTTCTGAGGAATATCAGACCTGTGAGAAAGGTCCAACCTCACATGTCCTGTATATAATAAAGAGGGATATATGTGGTCAGACCTATCCCACAGGCCCTGTATTCTTACTCAAGTGCAGAGACCTTGACATGCCATCTGATCTTCATCCTGCTGATTCATCCCCTTCATTGCTGCTCTCTGCATCATCACCTTCATCATCCACCTCTCCCGTGTTTTGAATTCCTGCATGCTCCCACCGCATCCCTGAGGCCTGAGGATGAGCACATCTCACTGCCAGGACCCTCCCCAGCAGGGAACAGCGCTGTGCTAGCACATGGGTACCAGAAGATGTCTCTGCTGGGGTGGTCAGTCGCAGTCCTGATGAGCAGCACAGGCAGGGCCCTGCTTTGGTACAGGCGAAGTGCAAAGTCCTGCCTTTTGTGCCTGTCTGTGCGGCTGTGTTTGTCTCATTGGCAGCCAGCAACTGGGATTCCTGGGAAGTGTTTATGGCACTCAGTGAGGGAACGCAGCACCTTTCAAATGAAGCACATCCTGTGGCGGTTCTGGGTCAGATGAGCTGTCAAGCCAAAAGCAAATGAGCAAAGCAGCCTCTATTGCTCCTGGAGCAGAAATAGCCACTGGGAAACAATGTTCTGCAGACATTGCACTTATTGCTGTAAGAGAATAATGATTCCTCGCAGGTTTGCAGCATTCAAAATGTTATTTGTGAATCCCTTGCTGAGGGGAGCAATGGGGCATCTGTGTCATGAGTTTAGCAGAGAAAAAGCAGTTTAAGAGGTATGTGTCTGTGGCCACAGACCCAGCTTGTGAGCTCATGAAGGTAAGGGTGTCAGTGACCATCTGTATGGGGTTGTGCAGGGTTGCCGTGGTGAAAGAAGCTGGGCTTGACCTGGCTGATGGGCTCCTTTTCCTTTCAATGGCTGTGCTCTGCAGAATTCCCACTTAACCTTCGCTTGGAAGCAGCTCTTTTGTGCTCGAGGCTCAAGGGCACAGAGGAAGCCTATGGGGTTTTTAGGTTTTTCCTTTGTGTGCTGCAATCAGAGTTGAGTGAAAGAATCCGTGTCTGACTGTGATTCTGCATAGCTGGTGCTGTGAGTGAGAGAAGGTGGAAAACCCTATTCCAGCGTGATAATGCTCTTGAAGCTGTTCTAACTGAAGTATTAAGGGCTGGAACTGGAGCCTCCAGGCATTTGCTGCTCCCCTACATATATTGAGGTGGGGATGAAGCAATTCTGTGAAGTGATCATCCAGTACAGGAGCTGAAACAGATGGTTGGGAGGTGGAGTGTTTGGGCAGGACTGTGCGCTCCCAGGGAGCTGGCACCTCTCTGCCCCGTGACAGCATTGCATAGGGGTGAGTAAACATAGTGCATCCACCTGGGAGAAGCGAGGGACAAAGGGAGTTTGCCTTATGGGAAGCAGTGACATCTGAAATTGCCTGCAAGTATGTGACCTCTTTGCCAGAAAATATCCCAGCCCTTTTGTTCCTATCTGGGAAGTGGAAGCAATGGAAATAATGGAGCAGAAGCTGTCTTAGCAGCCTCTAGGGTGCTGACACCTCCTTCTGACAGCCCAGGGAGGCTACAAAGGCCCTGGGCAGCGCTTTGCTCCTATGCTCAGGCTCTGCGTGTAGGGAAAAGGCAAGCTAAACTAGGGCACAGGCAGAGATGTTCCTGAGAAGTCACTTCAGTCGTCTGAGAGCTCGCTGGCACTGGTAGAGCTTACAGCCAGCACTTCATCTGCATCCTTTGCTGCCGCTGCACCGTGAGCATGGATGGGGCTGTTGGAGGGCAAAGCCAGGATGAAGCCAGCTGCTGGGCTGGAAGCTTCTGAAGTGATGTGGATTAAATCTGGCTGCTGCTTGATGAAATCGTTGTCCCAGGCAGAGCTTCTCAGTGCACTTGCGTCTGTGTAAATGCTAAAGGTTTGTAGGTGCATTTACACAGCAGCTCTGGTGCACACACAGAGCTCTAGGGCTTAGGTTGGAAAAGCAATCACAGAGGCACCCCCCAAGGAACGTCACTTGAGCAAAGAGCGGAGTTAGTATCAGGGATGTGTCATGAGTGGGAAGGACTGAAGCAGTGCCTGTGGTGCCAGACACACACACACACGAGCTGTGGTGCCACCCATCCATAGGAAATGCATGTTTTGCTCATGAAGAAACCTCCAGCATTACTCAGCAGCTCGGTATTCCAGTGCCCTGGCAGCATGGAACTCACTGTGGCTGTGCTGGATGCCAGTGCGTGGCTCAGGAGCAAGGCAATGGACCTTCTCCAGCATGGGCCAAGTGCCCACAGTCATGTTTGCAAGAGAACTCGGGGTAAGGGGATCCTCTGAGAAGCCCCTTCAGGTCACTGATGCCCCTCTCCCACCTTTGCTCCCTCCAGAATGGGCTGAATGCCTTGCACCTGGCCTCCAAGGAGGGACACGTGAAGATGGTGGTGGAGCTGCTGCACAAGGAGATTGTTTTGGAGACAACGACCAAGGTGAGGACAAGGGAATCCGGTCACATTAGTCACAGCTCCACACCCTGGGCAGTGAATCAGGCTGTGCTGCTGGAGGAGACGGGGGCTCCTCTCCCCCATGGGGACCACTGTGAGCTCAGGAGGGGAGCAACGAAGCCACAGCGAGTGCCGTCCTCACTCCCATCTCCCGGCGCTGGCAGCCGCCTCGGGTCAGCCCCCGTGTGCTGCGGCACGGAGGTGGCCTTGGTACCACTGTCGCAAGCCTGTGGAGCTCTGCTGCTCCGTGCATCATTCCCTCCTTGCATCATTCCCCGCTTGCATCATTCCCTCCTGGCGGGGAGCGGTTCTCGCTCCGTGACAAGCGACACAACGGGGCTGACAAACGAGCAGCCTCCAGCACCATCGGAAGGGCTGTGGGAGCAGGAGGGGGGGACCCAGCTTGGCACCTCCCCATGGAGCCTGGTGCTCTGCCGCGCCACCCAAAGGCACTAAGAGCCTGTGCCTGCGGTTCCCAGCCTGCTCCTCAGCCCTCGGCTCGGCCGGGATGCACACTGCAGGTTTGGCTGAAGGCTGCCAGCTCAGCTCCCTCATCCTCCCTCCCCTCCTGGTGCTGGAGGTACACGGAGCCTGACAGCGCATACAGCTTTGGCTGCCAGGAACTCCATGGGGAGGATGAAATCACTCTGTTCTCCTTCCAGCAAGTGTGCAGGGTAGCTGCCTGGTCTATAGCAGGGATGGGGCATGGGCTGCCTAGCCCCATAGGCTTCCCCTGGGCAGCTGCTGTCTTTGCACATGCATTAGCACGTGTCAGGCCCATCTTTCGCCATCACCCTGGGCTGCTCCAGCCCCTAATAACTACTCTGTGATGTCTTTCAGAAGGGGAATACAGCTCTGCACATCGCTGCCCTGGCTGGACAACAGGATGTGGTCCGGGAGCTGGTGAACTATGGGGCCAATGTCAATGCACAATCACAGGTAGAGTGAGCTGGGCTGGGATGGGAAAAGCACCCAGCATGTACGATGGTGGGAGCTGTGCCCATCTTGAGGCAAGGGAGAGCAGCGGCAGTGAGTGGCAGGCAGCATGTCCTGGGTTGGCTGTTGCTGCAAAGCATCCTCTGGGTTTATGTGTGGGGAGCCTGGAGCTGTAGCTCCCTATGATTGCTCAGCCCTTGCCATTCCTTCCTTTTTCACACCCTCATGTGTATGCTTTTGCCCCAGTTTATGAGCTGGGGATGTGGGTGTTGATGGGATGTAGGTCTGCAGAGAGCCTGAGGAACTCGAGGAAGAGCTGTGTTGATGTGCATGGCCTTGTGTTTGCAGAAAGGCTTCACACCCCTCTACATGGCAGCGCAGGAAAACCACCTGGAAGTTGTCAAGTTCTTGCTGGAAAACGGAGCCAACCAGAATGTAGCCACAGAGGTGAGACCCTTGGGAGCACCCTAGGGCCGTGCTGGATGTGGTGCCATGGCTCTCCCCTTCCAACCTGCTTCTCCTTGACAGGACGGCTTCACGCCGCTGGCTGTGGCTCTGCAGCAAGGGCACGAGAACGTGGTCGCTCACCTTATCAACTATGGGACGAAGGGGAAGGTCCGCCTGCCCGCCCTGCACATCGCAGCCCGCAATGATGACACTCGCACGGCTGCCGTGCTGCTGCAGAACGACCCCAACGCCGACGTCCTCTCCAAGGTGAGTGCCTTCCCCATCCTGTGCCTGGGAGCTTTCCCATGTCCCTATGAAGAGCAGCAGCTTGGTATGCTGTGTTTGTCCATCCTTTCAGCAGGGAGCATTCTGGCTGGGCTGATCCCTCCTTCTTTCCCCTAGACTGGATTTACCCCCTTGCACATCGCAGCCCATTATGAGAATCTCAGTGTGGCCCAATTACTGCTGAACCGTGGAGCCAGTGTCAACTTCACACCCCAGGTGAGTGCATGGTAGGAAGGTGCTGGGTGTGGGAACCCTGCAGCACCTGAGGAGGATGCTGAGTTTTATATCTGTATATACATGTATATATCTACATAAAAATCTATAAAAAAGGTATAAAGTTTTCCTTTGTACGTTCCATTAGACACAAACTGCTGACAAAGTCTGAGGCTAACATTAGATCCAGCCACACCTGAGCTCCATCCTGAGTTTAGAAAGCAAGTGGGGGTCTATTCTGAACCTCGTGACTCAGTAGCAGGGTCTCCCTTACCCTTTGTGCCTTTAGTCCCCTCTTTAGCTCAATTTCACCTCGATTTTCCTCTGTATGCTTCATCCATGTACTAAGTAGTAGATGGAGCCTCACCATCGAGTTCTGTTCAGGCATACCTTTATAAATCATGTTATACCTTTATAAATCATAGTAAAACCACTCTTATCTTTCATGGTCATTCTTTGAGTGACCCTAAACCAGTCACTGAATGCTCCTCCTAACAGACCTCTGTCCTTCTGCAGAATGGGATCACTCCCCTGCACATAGCCTCTCGCCGGGGCAACATCATCATGGTGCGGCTACTGCTGGACCGCGGCGCCCAGATAGAGACAAGGACCAAGGTGAGACTGCTTCTGAGTCACCAGCAGGTACATGGGCCATCCCCTCACTGAGCTCCCTGTGCCCAGGGAGCAGGGCCCAGTGCATGTGAGCACCTTGCTGGGTGTGTGAGGGAAGATCCCAGCTGCACTAAGGGGATGGACCAGGTTCATGTGGAGATAGGAGGAGGCTGCATGGCTGCAGCAGGGGGGGCCTTCAGGAGAGGAAAAGCTCTGTTTTGCCTTATTTTCCAAACCAAGTCCAAAGTCCTTGTTAACTCTCCTGCCTGAGGAGGAGCCTTGCCCTTGCTTGCCCACACCGAGCCCTTCCTTCTCTGCAGGACGAGCTGACCCCTCTCCACTGCGCAGCTCGCAATGGACACGTGCGAATCGCAGAGATCCTGCTGGACCACGGTGCTCCCATTCAAGCCAAAACCAAGGTACCCATGAGACGCTGTGGGGTTGTGCTTGGTGTCAGGTCCCAGGGCAGGATGGGGTGGGTAACAAGGCTTATGAACCGCTGATGCCACCCATGGCAATGATGGGGCTGAGGTTTTGGCCTGCCCAAGGGGAAAGGGATGCTGTTGCGACCGGACCCTCCTGCCCGGTGCTGATGCCCCTCCCCATGGTCACAGAACGGCTTGTCGCCGATGCACATGGCAGCACAGGGCGACCACTTGGACTGCGTGCGCCTGCTGCTACAGTACGGTGCTGAGATTGACGACATCACCCTGGACCACCTCACACCGCTGCACGTGGCCGCGCACTGCGGGCACCACCGCGTGGCCAAGCTGCTGGTGGAGAAGGGGGCCAAGCCCAACTCCCGAGCACTGGTGAGTGACCTGGGGCAGATGCAGGGCTGGGGTCCAGAGAGGGGGGGTTCTCATAAGTGACCCTGCATCCATCCCTCCATCTGCAGAATGGCTTCACACCCCTCCACATCGCCTGCAAGAAGAACCACATCCGGGTAATGGAGCTGCTGCTGAAGACAGGAGCATCCATCGATGCTGTCACTGAGGTAGGTGGGATGCAGCCAGCCTCATCAATCCTGCTGCTGCCTGTGCAGAGCAAGGGGTGATGGCCTTGTTGGCTCTGCTGGTCCCCAGGCACCTTCTTCATCACAGTTCAGAGCTCTTTGCAGCTCAGGACATGCTGAGCTTGGCAGCATCTCTCCACAGCTGCTCCCTGCAGGGCAGGGGACTGCAAGGGGAGGATGTAGGTCTCTGTATTCCACTCAGGCTGCTGGGATGAGAGTTTTCCCCTGTGCTGGAGCATGCCGCAGGGACAGGGAGGAAGGGGCAGGAATTGACGTTGGCAAAGCAATCATCCCCCATCTTGGTTCCTGGCCCCTTTCTCTCTGCAGTCTGGCCTGACCCCCCTGCATGTGGCCGCCTTCATGGGGCACCTGCCCATTGTCAAGACCCTGCTGCAGCGTGGAGCCTCTCCTAACGTATCCAATGTGGTGAGTCCCACCATGGCTTGGGAACTCGGCATGGCAGAGTCCATCACCATCTCCTGCTCCCTCTGCAGCCCCTGCTCTGTGCCAGCAGGAGGAACCAGTAGGGAGCAGAAAGGGTTGTGGGCACTGCTCTGCTCAGCATTTACCCTCCTGTGGCCTCACCACTTTATCCTGTCCTTGGTGCAGAAAGTGGAGACACCCCTGCACATGGCAGCCAGAGCTGGGCACACAGATGTGGCAAAGTACCTGCTGCAGAACAAAGCCAAAGCCAATGCCAAGGCCAAGGTAGGTACCGAGAACCTGTGTGATAGCGCACGGGTGCTGGTTTCTTTGCCTTGTGCAATGTCGGGAGCAGGGCTGGAGCCCTTTTGGCATGGCAAAGGGACTGGTCCACATCTGCCTCCCTCGCAGGATGATCAGACCCCTCTGCACTGCGCTGCACGCATCGGCCACACTGGAATGGTCCAGCTCCTGCTGGAGAACGGTGCTGACCCCAACCTGGCCACCACGGCGGGGCACACACCTCTGCACATCACTGCCCGGGAAGGGCACGTGGACACTGCCATGGCCCTGCTGGAGAAAGGAGCCTCACAGACCTGCATGACCAAGGTGGGCTGGGGGCAGTGTTCCTGTCACAGGAGGGGCAGCATCCTCCTGTGCCGCGGCATCCCGCCGGTGCTGTCCTCCTCGCCCCTGACACGCTGTGATGGGCTGCCTGTCTCCTCAGAAAGGATTTACCCCTCTCCACGTTGCAGCCAAGTACGGCAAGGTGGACGTGGCAGAGCTGCTGCTGGCGCGTGAGGCTCACCCCAACGCAGCAGGGAAGGTGAGTGATGCTCCTGTGGGCGACGTGGGGCACGGAGAGGCTCTGTGTGACCTGGCTGTGCCCTGTCCTCCTCCCCAGAACGGCCTGACCCCGCTGCACGTGGCTGTGCACCACAACAACCTGGAGATCGTCAAGCTGCTGCTTCCCAAAGGGAGCTCCCCACACAGCTCAGCATGGGTAAGGCTGGACAGGGTGTCCCTGGAGAGGCGTTGTGTGTCTGAAGCCAGCATTGTCCCTCAACCCACTCTTCGCAGCAGTGCAGGGCAGTTGTCCTGGTCCAGGACAGGCAGTGTCAGGGATAATCCCTGCTGGCAGCGCTGTGGATGTGTTTCTATGGCAAGCCCTGCCAAGCAGAGCTGTGGTCTGGCAGTTTGGGAAAGCACGCACAAATGTTTGCATGCAGCTATGAAGCAGTGAGTCAGGAAACCCAAGGGCTCGTGCGACTCATCCCACTCTGCCTGAGGATGGGGAAGCGTCTCCCCAGGGAGCAGAGCAGCAGCCTCCCCTTTCCACAGTGTTTGCAGAAGCTCCATCCTGACAACACACAAGTGGCTGCTGGTGCCGGCCCTCCCCATTTGGCACTCGGCTCTTCCTGGCGGGATGCGGGAGCATCGGGAGCAGCCAGTATCAGTGCCAGTCCCTGCTGCTCTGTGTCATCAGGCAGAGCTGTGCTCAGAGCCCTGCAGGCTCTGCCTGAATGCTAATGCTGTGTGTTGGAGTCTTGCTGCACACCTCAGCCAGACACGTTCTAGGAGGGTTCTGTCTGCCCTGGCTTCTCTCAGCTCCATGTGGCTGAATGCTGCTGCTGTAGGAATTAATGTGTGGAGAGCCCCAGCGCAGTCAATAGTGGTTGAACTGGTATCTAAATGACTGCAGGAGAGCATTTACCTCCCTGCAGCCTCACCCAGTTGAACCTTGTCTTCAAAACCCCTGTGCTGACTGGGCTGGAAGAGTGGGATATGGCCTCAGTGTCAGGGCTAGTTGCTGTCAGGAGATGGTTCAGGTGCGAGCCTGCATCCCTGAGCTCTGGAGGATGGGAAGGATGCGCTGGCCTGGAGGGAGGGACAAGGTGTCACTTTCTGTCCCTGCTGGTCTGAGCCCTGCCATGCACCTCTCCCTGCAGAACGGATACACCCCCTTGCACATTGCTGCCAAGCAGAACCAGATGGAGGTGGCCAGGAGCTTGCTGCAGTACGGGGCTTCTGCAAACGCAGAGTCTATGCAGGGAGTCACCCCCCTGCATCTGGCATCCCAGGAAGGGCACGCGGACATGGTAGCACTGCTCTTCTCCAAACAAGCCAACGGCAACCTAGGCAACAAGGTGGGTTGTTGGCATGTCCTGCTTGAGGCAAGCAAGCAGTGAGGAGCGGACAGTGATGCTCCTTGCTGACAGTGCGCTAGGCAAGAGCAGGTTGATCACTTGGCCAGGTTGGAGACCTGAGTTAGAGTCTGGTAGATCTGCAGTGGCGGCATTGCCACAGTGCTGACACCTCCTCTGTTTGCAGAGTGGCCTCACTCCTCTCCATCTCGTGGCCCAAGAGGGACATGTGCTGGTTGCTGACGTTCTGGTGAAACATGGAGTCACAGTGGATGCAACGACCAGGGTAAAGTAGTGCATTGACCATGGCTGTGGTCCTGTAGGCCTGCTATAGGAGGAACAATGCTTTCCTTTTTGTGCAAGAGTCCCCCCTCTAACAGGCATCCTTACCATCTTGTCTATATCCTGGGAATTCTTCCTCTTCTCCCCACCCCTTCCCTGAAAGGACGATTCCTGCCTGTTTGCACAGCTCGTCCCTGAACTCCTGGGCACAACGTGGTGTTGTCTGCAATGTGCCCTCGGCCCTGGTCCTGGGTCTCATCCTGATGCCCCATCCTTTATCCGTGGGAGCTTGCCCTTGGGATGAGCATGCCCAAGCCAGAAGGGCACAAAGCGCCACTGATGGGCAGGCTGAGAGCTGATTTCTTCTTTCAGATGGGCTATACTCCGTTGCATGTGGCCAGCCACTATGGGAACATCAAGCTGGTGAAGTTTTTACTGCAACATCAGGCTGATGTCAATGCCAAGACTAAGGTACAGAGATGTCCTGTGCCCCAAACACCCTTCTGCTCTGGGTGAGAGCAGGCAGGTTGACTGGGAAGGGCTTAGCCTTCCCCCCTGCTTCCACTTCTTCACAACATCACTCCTCTCTTCACTGCTGGAAGCTGCTATAGTCCAGCTACAGCCCTGAGCAAGTGCTGGGTTCTGCAGAGCCCTTTGCTTACCCCACAAACAAGGGAGCTGCCCTAAGCTCCAGTCATTAAGCACAACGCGAGGTTTGCGGTGGGGGGGGGGCATTTCTGGGGCTGCAGACACCCATAGCTGATGGCAGCATCCTCTGTCGTCCCCTGCAGCTGGGCTATACCCCTCTGCACCAGGCAGCGCAGCAGGGCCACACAGACGTGGTGACACTGCTGCTGAAGCACGGCGCCTCTCCCAACGAGATCAGCACCGTGAGTACCGCGTTCACCCGCATCTCCTCGCCCCATGGCCAGCCCCGGCGGCTGCTGCTGACCCCTCTTCCCTCCTCGCACAGAACGGCACCACTCCTCTGGCCATCGCAAAGCGCCTGGGTTACATCTCGGTCACAGACGTGCTCAAGATCGTCACGGAGGAAACAGATATCTTGGTGAGCCCCGGGGCTGGGACCAGTGTGGGGCTGGGAGCTGAGTACGAGCAGAGTGCGCAGCAAACGCTGGTCTCTGACTCCGCTCTGCTCCCTGCAGTCCGTTGGTGACAAGCACCGCATGAGCTTCCCGGAGACTGTAGACGAGATTCTGGATGTGTCAGAGGATGAAGGTGAGGGACAGAGCTGGGATGCGCCGTCCCGGAGCTCTGCTGGATGGGCATTGGTGTTCTGACGGCCGGGGGGGTGGAGCTGTGTGGTCCCACAGTGGTATTGCAGAGCATCACCAGGCTCCTGGGGTGGCACCTCCCGGCTCGGGTGCATCCCTGCGCTATGCAGGGGTATGCCTGGACCACTCCGTGGTCCCACATCCCGGTGCAGAGAGCCCTTGGGCATGCAGAGCCGTCGCCATGCCCTGCTCTGCAGTGTGGTACCAGCTCCCAGCCTGGCTGCGGCTGGTCCGCTCCCACCGAGACCTCACCTTTTTGCCTCTTCTTACTTTGCAGGCACTGCTCATGTCACAGTAATGGGTATGAAATGTGTCCACCCGCCCCAGCTCAATGGCCCATTTCACCCCATGGCCACTAACCATCCGCACGCCACCTCCATCCGCCGCGCCGCGCTGCCGGGCTGTGCCGTGCTGTGCTGTACAGCACCGGCCCTGCCATCCCGCCCTGCCCATCCGTGTCCGTGCTGCTTGCCGTGGTGTGACTGCATGAACGGGGGGAGCCCGGCTCCCTGCCCCTCTTGGTGCTATGACCAACTCCAGTGCCCCTCTACAGCTGCCCCTTTTCAGGGCAGGCATGAACCGGGGTGCTCGGGGGTCTCCGTCCCCTCGCCGTCACCCCCCTGCTTTGGGGGGGGGGCTGGATTCCCTCCCATAGGGCACAGGCAAGAGCCTGGTGGAGTCCCTAGCGGGTGTTAGCGGGTCAGCAGGCAGGGCTTGTGGCTCCAAGCAGTGTTGGGGTGTCCTTCCTGCGTCCCCAGCGCTGCCCGTGCTCCTCTAACAGGCACCCAAGGGCAGGGTGTCCCCTGCAGGCTCTGCTCTGTGTGTGATGCTGTGGGAAAGAGGTGCTGACAGCTACCACAGCCCCTGTCCCTGACCTACAGAGACCCCATTTGGCAGAGGGCAAAGCTGCCCCTTGGCTGCCTGAGGCTCAAGGGATGAGTGTGTGTGGCCAGCAGAGATGTGCCCTGAGGAGGGACGGGTGCGAGGGCTGGATGTCTGCGCCTCCCTGTCCTCCTGCCTTTCCGCATGCTGAGCCAGCGCTCTGTTTCAGAGGAGGAGCTGATAGTGCCAAAGCCCAGGACTCTGGATTCCGGGGACCAGGAGGGCAAGAGGGAGATGATGGAGTTTGTGACCACGACAACATTGGAAACGTAAGAAGCATGGGATGGTGGGCAGAGAGTGGGTACAGGGCGCGGGGCCAGCCTGGTGCTGGGCTGGGATGCCAGCAGGGCAGGGACAGCTCTTAGTAGGGAATGGGCTAGCAGAGCAGGCATGGGGTTTCTGCACCAGGACATGGGTTCACTGCTGAGTTTGCCTTTGTCCGGTGGCCCTGGGACTCCCTGAGTACAGCCAGGGGCTGAGGGGCCCAGAGCGGCCTCTTCAGTGCTGTCATTGCCCTCTTCTTCAGGGGGGAGTTGCCAACCATCCTGCACGTCCCCTGCGTCACACCTGAGACCGTGGTGACCAGAGCAGAGGAGACTGAGCAGGTAGGACCTGTGGAGACAGGAGCTGACTGCTTGCTGCACGCAGGCTCAGTGTCCCCACAGGAGTGGGCCATGAGTAGCATGAGGCACGGCCTGCCACGGCCCCCCAGTGCATCCCCTACCATGGGAGCCCCCATCACCACAAAGCCAAACCATGGAGCGGGTGGCGGGGATGGACGTGGTGGAATGGGGCTGGCAGGGAGGGCTGTGACACTGTGGAGGAGCAGGCACCCCCAGAGAGGACCCTGTGCCCATGATGGGGCTCTTCCTTGCCTTGCTCAGCCTTCCAAAGAGTTCGATGAGGACTCGCTGATCCCCAGCAGCCCCGCCACCGAGACCTCGGATAACATCAGCCCCGTGGCCAGCCCGGTGCACACAGGGTGAGTGCTCGGCCCCCCTGCAGCACACACGGATGCTCTGTGCGAGCTCGGCCGCAGGGTGCCCACCCCACCGTGCCTCCGTGCCCACTCCAGGTTCCTGGTGAGCTTCATGGTGGATGCCCGTGGCGGGTCCATGCGGGGCAGCCGACACCACGGGCTGCGTGTGGTCATCCCGCCCCGCGCCTGCGCCGCTCCGACCCGCATCACTTGCCGCCTGGTGAAGCCGCAGAAGCTGCCCGAGCCCCCTCCGCTGGCCGAGGAGGAGGGTCTGGCCAGCAGGATCATCGCCCTGGGGCCCGCCGGTGCCCAGTTCCTCAGGTGAGCACATGGGAATGCAGCACATGTCCCTCAGGGATGGGGATGGAGCCAGGAGGGGAAAGACATCTGCCTGTATCCGTAATGGGGGTCTGGTGCAGCAGAGATTCTGCATCCAGCCGAATGCATCGTGTTTGTGAGCTGGGTCATTCCAGCATAATGGAGCAGTGGCTGTGCTGTAGTAGGAATAGCCCTGACCAGCGCAGTCCTACTGGGCACAGAGCCCCCTTTCCCAGCACAAGGGGTGTGCACAGTCCTGCCCTCTCCAGCGGCTGTGCTGTAGTAGGAATAGCCCTGACCAGCGCAGTCCTACTGGGCACAGAGCCCCCTTTCCCAGCGCAAGGGCTGTGCACAGTCCTGCCCTCTCCAGCGGCTGCGCAGCATGGGCAGAGCCCAAGGACCGCTTTGCTGCCTGCGTGTCCCGGAGGCAGCAAGTGGATGCAGGCACCTTCCCCTGCTGCCTGCAGCCCTGTCATTGTGGAGATCCCACACTTTGCCTCCTATGGGCGCCGAGACCGGGAGCTGGTGGTGCTGCGCAGCGAGAACGGCTCCGTGTGGAAGGAGCACCGCAACCGCTATGAGGAGAGCTACATGGAGCAGCTGCTCAGTGGCATGGATGAAGGTGAGCTTCATGGTGCCGGGCAGGCAGGGGCTTGGCACCGAGCAGCTCTGCACAGGCTGCTCTGGGCGGTGGGATGAGGCTGAGTGTGTGAGCAGTGATGGTTGTGCTGTCCTTGCAGAGCTGGAGAGCCTGGAGGACCTGGACAAGAAGAGGGTCTGCCGCATCATCACCACCGACTTCCCTCTCTACTTCGTGGTCATGTCACGCATTTGCCAGGACTGCGATGTTATCGGCCCCGAGGGAGGCTGTTTGAAAAGCACACTGGTGCCCATGGTCCAAGCCACCTTCCCAGACACGGCTGTCACCAAGCGCGTGAAGCTGGCCCTGCAGGTGAGCCTGCCCAGCGGCACCGCAGCCTGCTCCTGCAGGCAGGAGTAAGCAGCATCCGCAGCGCAGGGGAAACTGGTCCTGATGCCCTGTGCTTGTGCTGCAGGCGCAGCCCGTGCCCGACGAGCTGGTGACAAAGCTGCTGGGGAACCAAGCAACCTTCAGCCCCATCGTCACGGTGGAGCCGCGTCGGAGGAAGTTCCATCGTCCCATCGGCCTCCGCATCCCACTGCCACCGTCCTGGAAGGACAATCCCCGGGACAGCGGTGAGGGTGACACCACCAGCCTGCGCCTGCTTTGCAGTGTGATCGGTGAGCCCGCAGCCGGGGCTGGGGATGCAGCTTCTGGGAGCCAAGGAGAAAGCAAATGCCTGGGGGATGCAAAGGAAAAGCACCGCGCTCACCCCTTGCTTTCTGCTGCAGGAGGGACAGCCCAAGCCCAGTGGGAAGATATCACAGGCACCACAAAGCTGGTCTATGAAAACGAGTGTGCTAACTTTACCACCAATGTGTCTGCGAGGTGAGTCCAGGGTGGCCTCACCAGGGACATCTCTGGCTCCTCTTGGGGTGTGAGGAGGTGGCCCCGTGCCCCAGTTCCATTGCAGGGCAGTGAGACCCCCACGTTGCCTCATGCCCGCTGGCAACAGAGAGAAGGGCTCATTCTTTGTGCTGGGATTGGGTTCCCATTACCGATGTGGCTGCCCCTGTACCCCAAGCTCTGTGGGCACCCCTATGGTGCAGGTTGCTGTCGGGGGGCAGCATTCCCTGGCACTGGGAACCTGACCCATCCCTCCTGCAGGTTCTGGCTGGCCGATTGCCCTCGCACAGCCGAGGCCGTGCACTTTGCCACCATGCTGTACAAGGAGCTGACGGCCGTGCCCTACATGGCCAAGTTCGTGGTGTTTGCCAAGATGAACGATGCCCGGGAGGGCCGGCTGCGCTGCTACTGCATGACCGATGACAAGGTGGACAAGACTTTAGAGCAGCATGAGAACTTCACCGAGGTGGCCCGCAGCAGGGACATTGAGGTTTGTCTCCAGCAGCAGGGGACAGGGGACAGTGATTGCAAGGGAGGGGACTGGCGCAGAGAGGATACTGTCCAGGGGCAGCTCTTCGAAGGGTCTGAGCCTGTTTTCTGCTCCCTGGCAGGTGGTGGAGGGGATGCATCTGCATGTTGAGCTCTCAGGGAACCTGGTGCCTGTCAAGAAGGCCACTCAGCCCCGCACCCTGCTCTTCCAGTCCTTCCGGGAGAACTGTTTAGGCATCCCCATCAAGGTACAGGCAGGGTACCCGGCAGGTCTGGGCTGCCCACTGGGGCCCCTGCACTCGCCCTGTGCCACCTAACCGGGCTCTCGGTGACCAGGTTCGGGACAGCAGCCGGGAAGCCAGCGGCTCCCTGTCTTTCCTCCGCAAAGCCATGAAGTATGAGGACCTCCAGCATGTGCTGTGCCACCTGAACATCAGCATCCCACCCTGCAGCAAGGTCAGAGCTCAGGTGCCGCAGGCCGTCAGCTCTTTGTCCTCATGGCCACGCTGCACACGACCAGGCCATGCTGTCCTGGGTGCCAGGGCAGAGCCACGGCCCCCTTGTCAAGCTGCTGACCCCTTGTTTGGTGCCCACTCTCACAGGGCAGCAGCAGTGAGGAGCGGAGGAGGACGCTGACGCTGCTGTCCCTGCGGGAGCGGTACAGCATGCTGAGTGAGACCAGCTTCGGTACGCAGCCTGCACTTGGGATGCCCAACCCTGCTGGAAAGGCTGGGCTCACCCTGTTGTGCTGGTGGCAGCTTCCCTTTCCCTGCGGGTTTCCTTGGTCCTGCCTGTATACAAGGCTATGAGATCCCCCTTTCCCTTCCCCATGCTGGTGCAGGGCCCTGCGCAGCTGAAGCTGTGATTCCTTCTTCTCCTCCAGGCTCCCTGAGCAGCACGGACAAGGCAGACCAGAAGCTGGTAGATATAGCAGAGCAGCTGGGTCTCAGCTGGGCTGGTGAGTCCATACCTGATGGCTCTGAAAGCTGACACATAGGAAGGCTGGAAACAGGCTGTGGCAGGGAGTGAATATGCTTTACACTGTCCAGTTGGTCTGCACGCAGTCTGCACTAGCTCCTCTGGTAGGCTGGAGCCTGTGAGCATACCATGGCACTGAAATGCATCTCCTTGCCACCACATATGTGTTCACATACACACACAGAGACACCAGGCCAGCATTTTGCTTGACTCGTGCACATTGCTGCTGTTTGTGGAGCCCAGCGCTGCTGCTGCAGCCATGCACCCAATGGCAGGACCTGTGCCTGTCCTTAGCATGAGATGCTCCTACCCTGGTGACAGCCAGGCTGGGAGAGGGGCTTCAACCTGTGCTCCATCCCAGCTCCTGCTCCTATGTTCTGCCAAGTTCAGTTGTACATGACCAGGACAGGGTTAGGGTTAGGGTTGGGGACCCTGTGCTGGGTCTGGCTGAGCCCTTCACAACGTTCCTAAGCCTTTGTGGCTTGGGAGCTGGCGGTGGGTACCAGAGGGTGTGATGCTGAGGTACGGTGTCTCCCCCAGAGCTGGCACGCGAGCTGCAGTTTGGGGTGGATGAGATCAACAGGATACGTGGTGAGAACCCCAACTCCCTGCTGGAGCAGAGCTTAGCCTTACTCAACCTGTGGGTCAGCCGCGAGGGCAAGAGCATCAACAGTGAGTATCAGCAGTGCCCTGTTACAGACAGGGTTTAGGGGTCGCTGCCTGCCTCTACACTGAACTGGCCTGCCTGGAGGTGACTGGGCATGGCCGTGCTCCCGCACGATGCTGACCCCCGCTTCCCTGTGCAGTGGAGACTCTGTACACGGCGCTGAGGAACATCGACCGCAGTGAGATTGTCAACACGCTGGAGGGCTCCGGGCGGCAGAGCCGCAGCCTCAAGGGCAGCTGGCGCTACACGGAGAGGGACTATTCCCTGTCGCCATCCCAGATGAATGGTGAGTCCATCCCTGGGAAGACACCGGCTTCTGACCTGCAGGAGGGCCCCAGGGACAGAGTCAATGCAGGCAGATGGGGGCTGGTATCTTGTCTACCCAGTAGTCCCTGGGATCTCAGCGGGCACAAGGCGCTGCTGACAAGCACAGCTTCTACACTGGGGCTTATGGTGTGGAAAGCTTGGCTCGGCCTTCTCAGAAGCTCTCAGGAGGGGGGGACACACTTCCTTATCCTGGTGTGTCTTGGCTGGTGGTCCCACACGGAGCCCTGCTGGGGAGCTGGCACATGGCGCAGGGACAGGGCTTCGTGCTGCTGTGGCTCATGGCTATGTCCCTCTCCGTCTCTCTCAAACACACCACCTAACACCATGAGATGCGATCACTCCTGAGGGTCACTCCTCTGAGCTCATCCTGGCCTCTCCTCTCATCTTCCTCCACTGTCTCCACTGTCTCCATCTCAGCTGAGTCCTCCAGGAGCCGCATCCTGCTCCAGTGACTGCATGTCGCCAGGGATGGCCCCCTCACGCTGCCCACCCCTCCTGCACTGCCCTGCGCTCCTTCCCTCGCTGGCCCTGCACTGCTTGCCCTGGCCAAGCATCCACACAGGGGAGAGGTGTCCTTTCTGTGCTGGGGTCCCCATGCTGTGGCTGTGACAGGCATTCTCTGGCTGCCTGGGGAGCAGAGCAGGTTCTCTTCTGATCATCAGGGGTGGAATAGAGGCCAATGAGATGGCTTGGAGCTGGAAAAGTCTGAGCAAAGCCACCTGCCTGTGTTGGAGTGCCTTGCTTGGCTGTAGTCTGTACTGGTGGACCTGGGCTGTGCATATGGACCAGGGTAGCAAAGAGGGAACTGTGTCCTGCAGTGTGGATTGGGTGTCATTTGGACCCCATACCAGTGCTCCCCACAGGTTATGGACAGCCTCAGGACTTGAAGGGAAGCACGGCAGCACTTAGAGCCATAGAATCATAGAATGGTTTGGGTTGGAAAGGACCTTAATATTATCCAGTTCCAACCCCCTGCCATGGGCAGGGACACCTCACACTAGACCATATCACCCAAGGCATGACCATTGCTGTCCTTGGAGCCCTCACCCTGTTTCCCTTCTTGCCCCACTGTGCTTGTGCGTGCTGGAGATGACGCCTCTGTCTGCCCATATAGGTTACGCTTCGCTGCAGGACGAGCTGCTGTCCCCTGCCTCCCTGCATTACACGCTGCCATCCCCGCTGCGCGCCGACCAGTACTGGAATGAGGTGGCCATCATGGACGCTATCCCCGTGGCTGCCACCGAGCAGGACGCCCTGATGGAGATGTCCGACATGCAAGTGTGGTCCTCGGGGCTCACCCCCTCGCTGGTGACTGCTGAGGACTCCTCTCTGGAGTGCAGCAAGGCTGAGGACTCGGATGCCACAAGCGAAGGCCGGTTCCCTGGGCAGCTTCTAGCAGATGCGCATGGCCCAGACCACATGGGCTCTATGGACCTGGTTGAGGATGACACAGTGGACTCAGATGCCATGAACGGCTTGATTGACCTTCTAGAGCAGGAGGAAGGGCAGAGGCCGGAGGGGAAGATGCCAGCCGGTAGCCGCCAGCCAGAGACTGGGGAGCAAGAACCAGAGAGTGAAGCCTCTTTTGTTTCAGTTCAGCAGAAGGTGCAAGCCAGGATCACAGCATCACCAACCGTCACCCACATCGTGGAGGCAAGCGAAGACAGGTACCGTGGCTCGGGGTGCCAGGGTGGCTGTGGGAGGGGAGCAGAACTGCTTTGCCACCTATCACCCTATGCTGGGCCAGCTGCAATCATCTCCCAGCTTTGCTTGCTCCCCTGACGGTGTCAGCATCCCCGGGCATCCCTGGCGCAGATGCTCTGAGGTGCTCCTTGCAGAGCGCTGTGGAGGGCCCTCAGGCAGAGAGCCAGGTCCCGCATGGGGATTGTGTCCTCCCGCATTCCTAGCGGCAGAACCCAGCATTGCCTTACATCCCGGCAGCCAGGCTGTGGGGCGGGCAGGGAAGAGGCTTGTGCCCTTTGTGCATCTGTGTTCATGCTGCTTCTGCTGCGTGCCCATCGGTGCCGCGAACGGGGAGCCCGGCACCGGCCAGGGCTAGGCTGGTGCTCAGGGGGCAGCACTCCATGGCAAAGCTGACTGCCTCTCTCTCTCTGTCTTTCTCTCCCTGTCCCTGTCCCTCTCCGGTGCCCAGGCTGAGGGACTGGAATGCAGAAGGCTCCTTTATCTCCTGCCTACAGGACCTGACAGAGGGCTCCTGGCAGGAGGGGGTCACCCGAAGTCTGCTCCCAACGCACACCACGGCCTCCGAGGCACAGGGCCAGGAGCAAGAGCAGGTCCTGGTGCCGGCCGTGGAGCTGATGCGGGTCAGCTCCACAGAGGACAGCGACTGGCAGCCCCAGCACCCCACAGGCGGCTGGCAGGAGGAGGCAGACAGCCACTTCTTTGGGCAAGTGAGGGTAAGAGCAGGGGGACCCGGCCCCGCAGGAGATGGAGACCCAATGGAGATGCAGACCCTATGGACAGCCCTTTGCTGAGCTTGCCATAAGGCCAGCCAGGAGGCACAAGTCTCCCGGCATGCTTCGTGCCCCTCAGGGTGCCTCTCAGCCCAGAATAGCCCGCTGAGCTTGATACCTGAGCTCTAGCTCTCCATTTATAACCCAGCCAGCCTCCCTGCGTGCTTCCTTATTGAGTATCTGCCCTGGCTGCCGGGCCAACAGCCTGCTGGAGCCAGAAATAACGCTGCTCTGGGGGCCAGGCTGGGCGGGGGGCATCCTGCTACAGCCACACAGGGCCGGCAGGTACGAGGTTAAGGGCAAACACCTTTCCCTTGGCCAGGGCACGCTCAGCCACCCCGGCAGCACAGCCACGCTTGGACACGGCTGCCCTGCAGTCACATGCGGGTCCGGTGACCCTCAGCTCCATTTATCCCATGACAGAGGACCGCATGCTGTCCTCCCCCCATAGCCAGGCTGTTGGCTACTGGTGGAGAAGGAAAGGGGACGGGGTCTGTCCCGGCTCCTGAGGGCTGGGGCTGGGTGTTGCTGTCACAGCCCTGGCCCCATGACGGGAGCTGTGAGCGCAGGGGACGCGCCAGCTGCCCGCTCCCTTCTCGCCGCCCATCACCGGAGCCGCAAGCTAAAGTTACAGCAGCCCCATTGCAGCGCTGGCCCCACAGCCGGCTGCGGCCCCCGCGGTGCTGCTGCGGCCCCAGGGGACCCCATAGAGCATGGCTGGGCTGTGAGCAGCGAGCAGGATGTGGGCTTTCCTGGCCCAGCTGCTGATAGCGCTGGTGCTGCTGGCCTTCTTCCTGGTCAGCTGCCAGAACGTCATACACATCATCAGGGGCTCTGTCTGCTTCCTGCTCAAACATGCCCACCACGAGCTGGACAAGGAGCTCGGGGAGAGCCAGGGGCTGGCGGACGACGAGGAGGCTCTCTCCACCAGGGTCGTCCGCCGGCGCGTCCTTGTGAAGGTAATGAGAGCCCATCCAGGGGTGGCCGCAGCAGAGCAGTGAAGGAACGGAGCAGGGTGGGAAGAGGCAGAGGCTGCGGGGTGCACGTCAGCAGCGGTGTTCTGCATGCAGAGCGGCTCCTCGCACCCCCCCCTGTCATGCTCTGACGTCCCTCCTGTCCCCGCAGGGGAACGAAGTCCTTCACCTCCCTGGGGAGCAGGTGACGGAGGAGCAGTTCACGGATGACCACGGCAATATCATCACCAAGAAGGTGAGTGACCGCGGGCACGGTGCGTGCGCGGCCGTTCTCCTCTCCCTCTGCCCTGCTCATCCCGGCAGCCCCGGAGCCCCGCTCAGGGCATCCGGACCGCGCCGTCTTAGGTTACGGTCACGGCGCTGCTCCAGCCAGCCCCTGCACACGGCGTGGGGCAGCGGCTGCACACCAAGTGCGGTTCATGGCCAGGCTGGGCTAGGATGGAGGCGCGGAGCCACAGTGCGAGCTGTGACACCCGGTGTGTGGGTCCCTGCAGGTCATCAGGAAGGTGGTGCGGCAGCTCGGCCCCGGTGACACGCAGGAGCAGGAGGAGCTGGTTCTAGAGGGGGACCCCCAAGACCTGGAGGCTGAGGATGATCACTTTATGAAGTACTCCATCCTGCACCGGGACGGGCTGGGGGCCAAGGTACAGTGTGGCTCATAGCCCTGCCTTGTAGGCTCTGGGATTCCACCACCCTCTGTCCTTTCTTCTGCCCTGCTCTCCTCTCCTGTTTCCCCTCTAAGGCTTCCAGGGGCAGCTCTTGCCCACTGCTCCGGCCGTCTCGCTCGATGTTCTTCTGCCAACTGACTCTGCTTTTCCCTCTCCTGTCCTCTTCTGTATGTGTGTCTGTTCACCCGGGTGATGTCCTGCTTCCTGCCCCTGCGGCTTCCTCAGGAGGAGGTGCGAGCGCGTGTCCCGAAACCTGAGTTCTCCGGGGGCAGGATGGGGGCTCAGATAGTGAAACGAGCCAGCCTGAAAAGGGGGAAGCAGTGACCCCTCAAATGGCCTCTTTGGAGGTAACCCCACCTTTGCTCTTTCCTTCTGTCCCAGCTGCCCATGCTGCTGCCTGCACTGAGCTGCTGGTCATGCGCATCCTCCTGGGGAAACGTGCAGAGAGGGGTTACTGTGCTGCAGCAAAGCGCTGCGGGTGGGCAGAGGAGAGCCCCTGAGGCTGAAACCAATGCCGGGGTGCAGTGGGTGCAGTGGGTGCAGTGGGTGCAGTGGGTGCAGTAGGTGCAATGAATACAGTGGGTGCAGTGGGTGCAGTGAATACAGTGGGTGCAGTGGGTGCGGTAGGTGCAATGAATACAGTGGGTGCAGTAGGTGCAGTGGGTGCAGTGGGTGCAGTAGGTGCAATGAATACAGTGGGTGCAGTAGGTGCAGTGGGTGCAGTGGGTGTAGTAGGTGCAATGAATACGGTGGGTGCAGTGGGTGCAATGAATACAGTGGGTGCAGTAGGTGCAATGAATACAGTGGGTGCAGTAGGTGCAGTGAATACAGTGGGTGCAGTAGGTGCAGTGGGTGCAGTGGGTGCAGTAGGTGCAGTGAATACAGTGGGTGCAGTAGGTGCAGTGAATACAGTGGGTGCAGTAGGTACAGTGGGTGCAGTAGGTACAGTGCATACAGTGGGTGCAGTGGGCACAGGGTGCCCGCTCTACAGCACTGTGCCAGCCTCCGTGCTCAGCACTCCACTGCAACCACTGTGCCAAGGCCAGTCACAGCACCCCGAGTGCTCGGGGTACTGGTCCCCAGGACCATGGGGCTGTACTGGTTATCCTGGGCTGCAGCAGAGGGATGATCTGCGTCCAAAGCCGCACAAGGGAGAGGATAGCATCTGCCATGGGGTCTGAGCAGTGGTGCCCCCCTCATGCGCAGCCCTGTGACAGATGAGACCGTTCCTCTCAGCCTGGTGCCCTGCTTCACCCTCGCAGGGTGAGCGGAGCAGAGGCAGAGCCCAGGGCCGGACGCGCGGTGTCACCGTTGTGCGGGGCACGGCCGCTGCCATCCCCGCATCCAGCACCAGAGGGCGGCAGCGAGCTCCCATGGAGCTCCTGTGGCCGTGGGAGCGGAGCAGGGCACGGCCCGGCGCTGCTGGGGCATCAGGGCAGTGGGGATGCAGGAACACGAGGGCAGGGGCCTGGCTTTGGCTCAGGGCATCTCTAGCACCGATCCCCAGTGCGAGCAGTGGATCAACCTTGAGTCTTGTGCGTTCCCGGCTCCCCCTGCCTTGGTCTCATGGCGCAGTACATCTGGCCCCCAGTGCAGCATGGTTCCCTTTGCTGCCTGAGTCCTCTGGCCTCGGTTGTACGTGCATGGCTGTGTCTGTCTGTCCTCCTCTCACTCCCCTTCACTGTGTGTGGGGCTCTCTGTGGGTGCACAGCAGCCAAGGGGTTTGTGCTTGAGGATGCAGACCACATCCCATAGCCGCTGCCCACCCCATTCCCCAGGCAGCCCCTGGGTCTGCCTCTCCCTGGAGCATCCTCCTGCTGCTCTTGCTGTCACAAGTAGCATGTGAAAGGGCCCAGGGTGCATTGGGAATGTACAGGGTCTTCCCCACTGCTGTGAGTGAGGTGGTTGGCCTGGCCTCCTCTATCCCAGAGCCTGCAGCAGCCCTCCCAGCTCCTTCCCAGTGCCACATTGTGCAGCTCAGCTCCCACTTGCTTTGCTCTGAACAACCAATACCATCGATGCCATTGCTGCTTGTTCCAGGCAGGGCGCTTCCTGGTGTTCTCTCGCTGTCTCTCTGACACCCCTCAATGCTTACCTGGTGGTATTGGGGCAGGATGGGTGTGTGCGACGAGCACAGGGTGCAGAAGGGGCTGGGACTGCCATTGCCTGGCTGCCCCCATGGGTTTTCCTTAGCTGTGCCTGCTAACCTCATGTCTATCTCTCCCTGTATGTCTCCAGGATCTCACCTCAACACCAAACCACTGAACTCCACACACGTTCTGACACATACCTGAGGAGGGAGGAGAGGAGAGCAGAGAGTGGAGGGAAGCAGGGCTGGCTGTACATGTTTCTATAGGCTAATGGCATGATTTCTGTATGAGACATACTTACCGTCCTATCCGCATGACTGACTGACTGCAAGACGCATGAGCTACAGTACTTACAACCGACGGGGCAGGGGGGAGCCTCCGTCCCTGCCCCGCTGCTGCCCAAGCCCAGAGGCAGCAGCACGCACCCCGGGGCATCCTCTCAGCTCCTCTGGGAGGTAAGAGACAGCAAACGAGAGGTGTGCGAATGCATCCCTGTGCCCGTGCGGCAAGAGGGAGGCTGGGGCAGCACGGAGCTGCTCACCACGAGGAGAGGGGCTTCACCACCACCACCACCACCCCACACACATACACCCCTTTGCCCCCGTGCTGCCTCTGCTGGACTCGCTTCTCATCCCGCTCAGTGAGTGCTGGGTTTGGGGGGAGCAGAGGGATGCAGGGATCACAACTGCCCTGGGCAGAGGGGCTGCTGCAGGGCTGCCCTTCCGCTCCCCAGTGCAGGCAACGGCTCCCGCCAGGGCAGGGCTCTGGGCTGAGCACTGAGCTCGTTGCTTGTGTTGAAAGTGTAAACTGTACAGCAATCAATCAGCCTTGTGTATATGAACAATAAATACTATGCAAACCCCTAGGGACACTCCAGCAGTATGTACAAAGCACTAGCAGCTCTGCTCCCAAATACCTCTTCAGGCTGCAGGACAGGCAAAAACCTTTGGAGTACTTGAGCAGCTCTGGTGAATGGAGCGGGGAGGCAGTAGAAGGGCTGCAGACTGCCCCGTGGCCCTCAGCTGAGCCTGGCCCCTTCCTGGCCTGACAGAGGGGTCCACGGGTGCAGCCCCATGGGCTTGGCCATGGTGCAAACCCCAGTTTGCATTGGTGAAGCTGTAGGGCTGTGCTGAGGTGCTTGGGGCCCAGGGAGGATGGGTAATGAGACAGAGCAGGGGACGCTTGTGCTGCATACAGGGTTGTGCCTAGCTCTACTCAGCACAATATCTGCTCAGGAGATGAGCCAGGAGCTGCACTATGCACCTTGTGCAAGGGCTTTGCAGGGACCCCTGAGCCCAGTGGCTCTGGGGATGGTGCTGGGAGGGTCAGCAAGCCCAGAGGCACGGGGGGCTGCTCCCCTGGGTGCTGCAGCAGCTCCCCCTACCCCCCGGCCCCTAAGCCAGGGCAGCCGGGGGGGGGCTGCTCTAGCAGGAGAGCAGCATCGGGCAGAGCCCCCCCTGCAGCTCTGAGCGGCGCAGTAGGTTGAATCTGCTGCAGTACCTGATGCCAGGATGCAGGATGCAGGTAGTGGCAATAGGTCCCGTGTCCCCAGCTCTGTCCTTTGCCAACGGGGGGGCCTTTGGAGCACAGGGGTGTGGGGACCCCTTGCTCTTTCCCCTGGAAGTGGCTGTGGAGTCCGAGTTTGCTTTCTGTGGCCATGTGCAGAAGGAGCCCACTTCCAGCTCCAGGCCCTGGCAGGGCAGCCCCGTGTCTGCTGGGAGGAAGCCGATCTGCAGCAAAGCAAACGACCCAGCTTAGCCTTGGAGAGCAAAGCAGCCCCTTCCCCACCCTGAAGTTGAGCCATAAGGCACAGACTCTCCATCCATCACCCTTGCTGTGTACAATGACCTCCCCAGACCCACTGCAGCAGCTGACTCCGTAGCATCACCGTAGAGTTGTTTGTGGGTCCTGTGCTTTGGCCTCGTAGACGCCTTAGGGAATGTGCTGCGCTGCAACCGTGCCAGACCCCTGCGGTGACATCGCTTTGCGCTCAGATTGCTTGTAGGGCTGGTAGGGGGAGGCTGCACCCAACACTGAGCCTCGGGAATGCCGCGGTCCGCACATTAGAAGCTTTTTAGAAGTTTTAAATATTACTTTTATTTCCTTTTTTTAATTGTTATGGAAAGGAGCCTTTTGGCTCTCCCTGTCGTAGCCCCTGATGTATAGACCATTCCCCTATACACCAGCTGCCGGACTATGAGTTAATAAAGAAACCAACACACACCCGGTCTCCCGCCTCTTGCTTTTCCAACCGTGCGGGAAGGACCCGGGGGGGGAACCCTCTGCCATGCCCGGAGGGTGCCGGGGGATGGCTCCGGGTGTCTGCGGGCGCAGCGCGGGTGCGCACCGGCGCTCAGCCCCGCTGCGGGTCCCCGGGACCGCGCTGGACAGCGCCAGGCCCCGCCCCTCCCGGCCCCTCAGCCAATCCCACAAAGCCCAGCCTCACCCCGCAGCCAATCCCGCGCCGCCCTGCCAGGCCTGGCCACGCCCCCGGCGCTGTCCAGCGCCCGCCGCCGCTTTCAAAGCGCAATTTGTCTGGGCCGGGCCAATCGCGGAGTGGCCCAGCGGCTCAGCCAATGGCGACAGAGACCGCGGAGAGCCGGCCAATGGCAGAGGAAGCGGCCGTCCGCTCAGCCAATGGGAGCGCAGTATTCTAATGGCCCTCATCCTTATCAGAGTAATGTTGGCGCGCCCCAAGCCCAAGTTGAGTGTTGGGTACCGCCGCCGCCGCCGGGTCCCGCCCGACCCAGCGCCGGCCCCGGGGCTGCGGCCCCGCTCCGGTGGCGATGGAGCGGCCGCTGCGGCCCCCGAGGGCAGCGGAGCGCTGAGGGGCGCCTCGACGGCAGCGCCATGGATGCCAACCTGCCCGGCACCTTCCTGCTCAACGGCCCCGCGCTGGGGCCCTTCCCCGAGGCCAAGGCGCCCGTCTGCCAGTACTCGGTGCAGAGCTCCTTCTACAAGCTGTGCCCGCCGGCGCTGGGCACCCCGCATGGCATCTCCGACATCCTGAGCCGTCCCGCGGCGCCGGGAGGCAGCGTCGTCCCCAGCTACCCCCATGCGGGAGCGTTGAACGGACTGAGCTCCACCGGTGTCTATTATGGACCGCAGGTGGGGGCTCTTCCCAAGGCCGGCAGCGAGTTCCTGCCCCGGGGACGGAGCTGCTGGGCAGAGGCAGCCCCTGACTGGAGGGGTGCCCGGCAGTGCGGTGGCCGTAAGTACAGTGGGGCCGGGTGGGAGGTGATGGGTGGGCGATGCAGGTGCCCCATGGAGCCCCATATGTTGGCAATGGGGGGCACTGCCCAGGCTGTAGCTTGGCCAGCGTCCCATGTTGCTGCCATAGGGATGGTCCCAGCACCGGAGCTGCTGGATGGTGGGAATGGTCCAGAGCTGAGGAGGTGTTGGCTCGATAGCAGCTCCAATGGGAGAGATTAACTCTTTGCTCAGCCCGCAGGCGAGGACAGGCAGAGCCCGCGGTCCTGGAGATCATCCCCCATCGCTCCAGCAGCCTCACTGGGGTCAGTGCCTGGTTCGGGGCAGCACTGGAGAGAGCTGGAGGGACCATGGAGCATGTCGCATGGGTGGGATGGGGGCATCCACTGCCCCATGGAGGGCTCTGGGGCTCAGTACCTGCAGCCACGGTCCCTTCCCCTCTCCAGGTGATGCTCTTGGAGCAGACGGGTCGGGCAGCTCGGGCGTCTGCTCTCCACACAGCTTCGAGCCGACCAGCTCTGCCTGCCTTCCGTCCTGCGTCCTGCAAGGTGCGGGGCAGGGGACGCAGGGTTGGGGTGCTGCATGGCTCTGCGGTCATGCGCTGCTGTAGCTACCCCCAATCAGCACCCATCAGTGCTGCCCTCGAGCAAGGCTATGGGGCCCGCACCGAGGGCAGCTCAGACCTCTTGGGATGGGGCTGAAGCCTTGAAGCCAGAGCATGGGTCTGATACGGAGGGGAGGCAGCGCAGGGGGACTGTGATGGTGCTCAGTGCTGTGGTCAGGGGGAGCTGCCCGGAGCCGGGCACTGCAGAGAGCCCCGATGCTCACCTTCCCCTTCCTCCTCCTCACAGCCCCTGCTCACCTCGCTGACAGCATCCACAAGAAGAAGCACACGCGCCCGACCTTCACGGGGCACCAGATCTTTGCTCTGGAGAAGACCTTTGAGCAGACCAAGTACCTGGCGGGGCCGGAGCGAGCGCGGTTGGCCTATTCCCTCGGCATGACCGAGTCCCAGGTGAAGGTGAGTGTCGGTCCCCGCGCGGCACCGAGCGCACGGCGTCGGTGGCCGCTAACGCAGCCGTGCCCATGGCGGTGGCAGGTCTGGTTCCAGAACCGACGGACCAAATGGAGGAAGAAGAGCGCGCTGGAGCCTTCCTCATCCTCACAGCGAGCGGGGGGGTCTGGCGGAGAGCGGGCGGCCTCCGAGGCTGAGGATGATGAATACAACAAGCCCCTGGACCCTGACTCGGACGATGAGAAGATCCGGCTGCTGCTGAGGAAGCACCGAGCAGCCTTCTCCATGCAGGGCTTGGGCACGCACAGCGGCTGAGCTGCGGGATGGAGCAGCCGCTGCCCTCATCCTGCCCAGGGATTGTGGCTCACGGGGCTGGGAGCAGCACAAGGGGCAGCGCAAGGTGGTGATGAAATAAAGGTCCCAGCCCCAGCTAAGTCCCAGCGCTTGCTTCATGGGGCTGGGCTAGCACGTATGGGGCAGGGTCAGCATGCCAGGCAGGGGAAGGGGCTGTGGCTGCGGTGCTGTGCGTGGGGCAGGAAGAGCCTGCAGGAGCGGGACAGCCTTTGGGGCCGTTTCCCAGGGTTTTTCCCCGGTGCTGGGTGTGCAGCAGCAGCAAGAGGCGCTGGTTCAAAAGTCGCTCATTGGGGCCTCTCGTTGGAACCTCTTAGCAGCAAATAAATACCATTTATCTTAACGGTGTGCGTGAGAGCCCATTCAGCTGTCGGGGCTGCAGGATTGATGTGGCGTCAATAGCCCCGGTGGGTTTGCTTGCCAAGCGGGTGCCCCCCCCCCCCCGACCCCGTGCAGGGCTGTGCTTACACACACGTGGGGCTGCTCCCCATGGCTCAGCCCTTGCACACCCATGGTGGTGCCACACAGGGCTCTGCGTCTCCCCTCATCCACCCAGGTGCCAAAGGGACTGCTGTGGGCACAGGGCTGCGGCCGTTGTTCAGCTGAGAGCCAAGCGTGAGCAAACACAGCGCTGTGCCTTGGGAGGAAATCGATAGGAGATAAGGTGCTGCCGGCCCATCACGCACTGATCAGCATTAGTGCTATGGGGTGCAGCCGAATGGTCCTTCCCTGCAGCTATGGCCAGCACCTGAGGACAACCTGGTGGCCAAGTCCGCCCCTGGGGATGCCCAAAGCCCCCAGAATGGGCTTAGCAGTGGCCTCGTGGTTTGGGGCTGCAGATCCATCCGTATGCACCCCAAGGCCCACATGTGGGCGGCTCCGCTCTGTCACGTTCTGTCATTTCCTGGGCTGGGGACCCTTTACAATGAGCCCTGACTGTGGGGCAGCACTTTCCCATAGCTTAGATAACACTGATTTCCCCCCATAGCTCCCTGTCCAGCCCTGCAGCAAGCACTGGGCTCATCACACTTCCCATTGCACTACCTCAATGGGACAAACGGGTGGCAGAGCTGGGGCCCCTTTGCAAAGCCTCGGTGGGAATGGGTCCGATGGGGATGCAGGAAGAGCCACGTCACGGCTCCACGCGGTGGGATGCTGTAGGGGTATTCTTTAGGCATTTTCTAAGCTGGCGCGGCGCGGCTGACAATTTTTAATGTACTAACTGCCTGGTCCAGTGAGCTGATGGATTGGTGCTGAGCAGATCAATAGAAAACAGAAAATTAAAACAATTTTAAAGTGATTAAGTACTTCAACACCTGTCTGATGCCACGTCAGGGCCGGGAGACAAATAAAGCAGGTGGCAAAGGGCCTGCTGCAAACACGCACAGTGACAAATCACAGCCGCATCCCTGCGGCCGCATCGGCACCGAGCGGTACCGTAGGGGTGAGGCTGCACCCAACCCCTGCAGCAGCACCGGGTACCAGCATAGAGCTTGGGGTAGCGATGAGCATCGGCTGCGGCCGCCTCAAGCCCAGGCGGTGGCCGCGGGCCGGGGCGGGCGGGTGCAGCAGGGCCTGGCAGGCAGATGGATGGCAGCTCCGCTTCAATTCCGCATCCCTTTTCTCGCAGACAAACCCCGTCGGATTTCCATAAATCAAAGCGCCACACTGTTTAATAAAAATTTATTGACTTACAAGTGATTATTTATCAAAAGGCCATTAATAGCGGCTGCGGGAATGATGTGCTACTGGGTGGTGTGTGGAGACTAATAGCAAATCAATGCCGGCAGCAGGGCAGAATGCATATGAAGGCCCCCGGCCCCAGCGGGCTGCATGGCTGCTGCAGCCGGAGCCAGCAGCCCCTACCCCACGGGCCGCCCCGTGCCCCCCCCCCGGTTATTTATTGCTTACAAATGAAATGATCGATACTTTTAATCTAGAGCTAAATTTATTAACTTTCTCATCGCAGAGAGATGTTATTGACTGGGGGCACGGGGAGGGGGCGCCGAGGCAGGATGGATGGATGGATGGGTGACTCCTAACCTGGCTCCCTGCGCCATTGATGGTGATGGTCCTGAGCGTGGCGGGACCTGCACAGCTGGAGATGCTTCAGCACATCCCCATGGATCTGGGACAAGGAGCACCCAGGGGTGCTGCTGCTGCAGGATCCCCAGCAAAGGGAGAGCAGCGAGGCCAGCGCAGCAAAGCTCAGGTAGGCAAAGGAAGGGATGGATCATCGCTCCTGTGATGATCTATGGGTCTACTGTGAAGGGCAGTGGTAGCTCTTTGGGCAAGCACAGGGCTCAAGGAGGAACTGGAGCACATATAGCTCCTATAATGGGTGGTGGAATGGTACAGGTAAGTCCTGCAGGTAACACACACTCCAGGTTAACTCCCATAACGCTACACCCAGTGTTTTCATGCAGCTGAAAGGGGATGGTCAAAAACCCAACTGACAAGGAGCTAAGGGCTGCACAACAGCCCCGTCTGCTAACAGCCATGGATGGAGGGCGGCTGAGCTGGTGGTGGGAGCTGGGTAAAACCGAAGTGAGCCCAAACCCTGGTGAATAGGCCCCTAATGCCACAATAAACTGATGAGGCAACTGAGAGTGTTAGCAATGAGTACAGGAGCATCAGCAGCACACTTCAACCCATTGGTGTTACCATGGCCCAGTGCGAAGCATCCCTGCCCGCAGCACGAGGTTGGAACTGGATGTTCTTAAAGTCCTTTCCAACCCAAACCACACTGGTTCTATGATTCTATCATCTCCTGCTTGGTTTTACTGCTCTGGGTTTGGTGTCTTAGGTGGAAAGGAAAACAGAATGCCACGTCTGCTCAGCTAATGCATCCCTCTGTGTAGTTAGCTAAAGAATCATACTTCGAGCACTGCAAGAAGCAAAAGTGAATCAGTTCAGTATAGAAATATCTCCCCTATGTTAACAGATGCAAGAGTTTGTAGGAACAGAAGGAAAACTGGGAAGTCCATGGGATGGATGCTCAAACACAAGTTGTTTTACTGAGTAATATGTGAAAGGGGTCCCACCTCCAGCACAAGACTTCAGTTTCCTTGCAACAAGCTGGGATTATGCCTGTGCACGCTGGTGCTCAACAAGATCAGACCCCACTGTGTCCCTCAGGAAGCACCGGGGAGGGGGGCTCCTGCCCCACCACTTGAGGAACCCCAGCAAAGAGGCTGTTACTCAGATGCTGGAGCAGCAAAGGCCTGGGCCAGGCCCTGGCAGGAGGTGGCCAAAGGGAAAAAGGAAGGAAAAGGTTTCTCCTTCTAGAAGTAAAGCTGGAAACGGCCTCAGAGACCACGTCCTGCTCCTCAGGAGCTTCTGCTGCAGGCGTGAGGGGCACAGGCTCATGCAGAGCCCCTTGGCTGTCAGGGCAGCTGATTCCAGCGCAGTGATTGACACTCACGCACATCAACACCAGAGCCCCCCCTTAGCCCTGCACACACCACATGGAAGCGGATGACATCAGAAGTGTTTCATTTAATATTGCCCCCTCAAGGGGCTTCACTGTAACAGTAACAAGAAGGCATCTTTGCCACCAGCTGCCCAGGGCCTGAGGGCTCCAGGCAGTCATAACAGTGCCCTGGGAAAGAACAGCCAGAGGATGAAGGAGCCAAGTCCAAGCAGCTCCGCAGCAGCCAAAGTCCAAAGATCCGGAGCTGCTTCGGATGAGCCCTGGCTTGTGCTGGAGGCAAAGGGCTCTGGGCAGGCCCAGGAGCAGCGCTGGAGGTGAGGGCTCAGGAGCGGCTTCGGTCTTCGTGGTTCCCTACAATCATTTTGCTGTAGAGCTTCTGCTGCTCCTCCTTGAATGTGTCCTTCACCTTCTCCCTCTTCAGGCCTCCATCCCTAGGGGGTAGTCACACCATGAGAGGACACCTCAGCTGGGGCTGCTCAGAGCAGCTATGCTTGTACCTCCCATTGCCAGGGCCCCTGCAGACCAACTGTCCCCAAGGGCGGTCACGTTCACACCTTGCTCTGCCAGGAGCTCCACCATGGCCCCACACTGTGCCCTCAGGAGTGTGAGCTGCTCTGATACCACTGCAGCAGAGTCCCTCTGCCTCCCAGGCACCAACCAGTGTCAGTATCTGAGTGCCTGGAAAAGCTCAATGCACTTTGCTGAGCAGCAGCAAGTCAGAAGCAGGGCATGCCAGTGCCAGCTGGAAGGGCAGAGTGAAGCCATGGTGCCCAACACACACGGCAGAAGCAAAGACTTTGGTCCCTGCTACAGAAGAGCAGCTTTGGAGGTCACAGGCAAGGTGTATCTCCATTTCTCCATAGGCCTACTCTGCCCAATGCAAGACAAACTTAGCTCTGCAGCCCACAAGCACATACCAGGGCCCAGGAATAAGGAACCCCGGCACCAGGAAGAGAAACTCCATCCTGGACTCACCAGAGCAGATCCACCAGGCCCCCCTGCCTGGCAATGGCTGACTTCACTCGGTTGGCAAACTGGACAGCGTCCTCTTCAGGCTGTGGCAAAGCAGAGTGGTTCAGCAGGAGCAAAGAGCAGAAGAGGCAGCAGATCAGGGAGCCCAGAGTCACCAGACTTACCTGCCTGGTCATTGGAGGCAAGTACCAGACACTGCAGACAATGGCCCAGCTGGTCATCATTCTCAGGAGGTAGGTCACCATGCCGTACTTGCTGCTGTTCCAAAAGGCATCTCCAAACTGCGGGTCATACTGCAGAGGCAGAAGAGCTCCTGAGGGTCTGATACCCTCCTGAGGCTCCAAGTTCCCTCTGAGCCCTCCTAGAGCACTCCACTTCCCCATGGCCTCGGACCAGGCTGTTGAGCCAGTGCTCACACAGCCTGTGTGTAAGTAAGGATGTTTACCTTGATGGCTACAGGGTAAACCGTGGCTCCAATCTCAAAGCTCCCCTTTTTGAACATCATCACAGATGTGTTGTTGATGCAGGTTCCTGTAAGAGGCAAAGCAGTTCACAAGTCTAAGCTCTATGCCCACAGGCACCCATGAACCACCCCCTAACACACACTCCAAACCCTGCTCTCTCTGTGCATGGATGTGTCACAGGGGTACCAAGTATCTGACCTCACATTCTGGGCTCAGTCAGCTCTAAATGTCCCCTTTGCCTCAGTGAAGGGTCTCAAGGCCCTTGGCTGCATAAGAAGGGAAGGAACAGGGATGAGGATGGCCCTCCCCACCAGGTGCTTGTCTGCCCTTCTCCACAACTCACCTTCTGGGAAGATAAGGATGGGCAGCTTGCTCTTGTCCTGGACGTGCTCTGTGAGCCTAAACACAGGATTGGCACCTGTTAGCACAGGGGACAGAGCCACTGCACAGCACAGGCCTTATCCCGGAGTCACTGGGGACTATGTGGGGCCAGCAGCACAGTGCCCCAGCACCCAGGAGGTGAGGCAGGGGCAGCCGCCCCTTTTCCAGCCCTCAGACCCCCCCAGTTTGCAGCTCTCACACCTTTTTGCAACGAGGTGACGATCCTTGACCTCAGAGCGCTCAAACCAGACGTGGGGACAGGCCTTCACCATGGCTCTCTGTATGACCCCCATGAGCCCTCCATGGATCTGACCCACCTGAACAGGGCAAGAAGACACAAGTTACATGAAAGCACACATGAAAGCCAAGGAAGCCAAGGCCAGATGTAGCAAGCCCCAGCGCTTTCAACACTGCCGGAGGTCCAGTCAGGAAGTGCTTTGCTTTCCCATGGACAGCAAAGCCCAGGGCTCTGCTTGCAAAGCAGTGCCCGGAAACCCCTGGTGCTCTGAGTCCCAGGCTGAAAGCCACACACCACAAGGTATCTGTGCACAGTGGCTGAGAGCACCCTGCGATGCTCCAAAGCCTCTTGCTGCCTACTCCTTGCCCCATGCCATGTGCTTGCTGCTCCCAGTGCATGCAGGGCTGGGGAGCACAGCTTACCATGGCATAGTAGCCATCGCTGGCCAGGATGATCACGTCGATGGGAGAGGTGTGATTGGCCACGCAGATGCCTCCGTTTCGGGGTCTGTTTTCTCTACATGCAAAACAAAGGCCCAGGTGAGGAGGCAGGAAGGAAGCGTGACGCCTGGCACAGAGCTGGAAAGGACCCTGCAGCAGCCAGGGCCTCCTTACCGGTCATGGTAGGTGATGATGGCTGTGAGGGCACGCACACAGATCCGGTAACACATCAGGTGGACGTGCTTGCTCAGGAACTCTTTACACCTGCATTGACGACAGAGACCATCACCCCCTGTCCTGCAACCTCCCCTGTAACAGCACCACCAGATCCAGCCGAGACTTCACATCTCTCCCATAGAAACACATCTCATTCAGGATTATGGATCCAATCCCATCCTCCCTCCAAGATGAACTCACCTTCCATTTGGCAAATATCCCACCACTGTAGTACCAGTCACCAACAAGCTGATGCCAGTGAACGCCAGGGCTATCCTGCAGAAAGAGGGAAGCTACACACTAGTACAAGGCCATAAGTGCTGCTCATCAAGTAGCCTGCCCCTCCTGGTCGTGTTGAACGGGGTCCATGGGGCTTGTGGACCACTTGCACTTGGGGACCGGCCACCAGCATCATCCCAGCAGGCAGGTTCCTGCATCACCACTCACCTGAGGGGCAGAAGGAAGCAGTAGCGGATCAGCACACCCAGTCCCCAGAGCACAGTGAGGCGCAGACTGATGTACTGGAAGTTGTAGTTGGTCCTGCTGAGTAGATTCCAGGATTCCAGCTCTTCAGCTGAGAACCTTTTGGTCACTTCATCATCCATGATGGTCTCGATGCCTTTGCGGCAGAAGTAGAAGATATCTGACAGCTCAAACTCGGGGGTATCCAGGGATTTGCCACTGCCGCTCCGGCGGATCTCCTTGATCTCCTCTTCCAGTGATGTTGGCTCCTTTGCAATGATACCTGCAATGCAAGCAGCCCTAAGCAAAGTGCTCAGACCCTCTACAAGGCCCCTTCCTTTCTCCAGTCCTCCCAAGCATCAAACTGTTGAGCACTCCCTGGGTGCTTCCCACCCCTTCCCGAAGAAATCGACCTCTCCATAGCTCCCTCCAAGCCGTCTACATGGAAAAGGCTTCTCAGCTCAGAGACACCACATTTACTCCATGTGTAGCCATGCAGAGCAGGATCTTACCATTGACATAGGGCTTGTACAAGGGATGGTTCTTCTCCTTGGCACCACGCTCTATTCTCAGTGTTGCCCACTGCAAGAGACACACACCAAGCAAGATTCACCAGGCCTGTAGCTCCAATTCATATTAACCTGGTTTTACAGTCGACTTCCAGGGAAGAGCACGGGTAAGGGGAGAAGATGGGGCTAAAGCAGCTGAGCATGCAACTGGCGCTACCTTTCAGCCCTCATTCCTTCCAAGCTCAAAGCAGAGACTGCTTTCAGGCTGATGATGGGATGGGATCCTTCCATCCTGATTCAGGCATCAGCTGCTGCTGTTCCTCAGCTCAGCAGTCAGGACACAGATAGCTCGCTGCCAAATCCCGTGCCCCTTATGTGGATAACCCCCTTATCCATAGACAACTCCCTCAGCCTGTTCCCAAGGGCAAAAGCAAAACCTGCAGGCTGGATTTCTGGCCAGTTTTCCTGCCTGCCACCGAGCCACCTTCTCAGCCTCACGCTCTTCTTGGTATTATGCAGGATGGGAGAACAAGCTTCTAAAGGAGGACACGTGTACAACATGCCTATTGCTCCAGGCTAGCTGCTCCATCAGGGATCTGTGAAGGGGAAGCCACTGGGAACTCCTGGCATCCCGCTCTCAGCCCATGCCAGGGTTAGATGAGGAGGTAGCCATGGGGAATGCTAATTGCAGATGGCATGTCCAGCTCATCCAGCAGCCTCCTCTGCCAGCAGGAGGAACTGCAGGGCTGCAGGAGGTTGTTTGGATGCGGCCAGCCCAGGAGAAGTCAGAAGTGGAGCTGGACAGTCTTGAACCCTGCCAGGGATGGGGCAGCCACAGCTTCTCTGCGCACCCTGTGCCAGCGCCTCAGCACTCTCACAGTAAAGAACTTCTTCCTTATCTCCAACCTGAACTTGCCCTGTTTCAGTTTGAACCTATCACCCCTTGTCCTATCCCTACACTCCAGAGGACCTGTCATTACAGTTTAGCTCCCAGTTCAGTCACTACATTTAAAGTCAGGACTCGAGGCATCCGCGTTAGCAAAGCACCTTGCCAAACCCAAGGTCCTCCCATTCAGACCTCAGGCTTTTGGGAGGCCTCCAAGTTTAAAGAGCTGAACATTGCAAGCTCCAGGGCTGCCTTCCCAGTACAGAGACACCCCTGGGGCAGCAGCTGTGCCATAAATCCTTTATGAAGGATTGAACTCCACATTTTAGAGCCTAAAACCTTCCTATGAAGCACAGGACACCCCTTTTCCTTTAGCCTGAGCTGCCAGGGTGGTGCAGGCTTTATCTACCAGGAGTTTGGCCAAACTTCTGGTCTCACCAGGAACTTGCTCCAAAGAGAAGTGCTGGCTGGGAGACAGGCCATGAAATCAGTCTGCCAAAGGCAGGTAAGCGGCAGCATAAGCCCAGGCTGGAAAATTCCACTTGGCCTCTGTGCCAAGAAGGCCTGCAGGGTCTGTAGGGTCTACAGACATGAGCAGAATGGTGCTGAGAGCTCTGGGTTCTGGCCACAGACTACTCAGGGCTTGCAGTGCAGCAAGTCCTGCTCTGCCTCCTGCTTCTGCTTCATCCAAACATGTGCTGGATGGAGCCTTGTCCCTCCCCATCACACCCAACACCCTTTTGGCTTCTTTCCACACAGGACTGCCTTGCCTGGGACATTAATCTACCAAAGCACACTCCTCCTCTCAGCACCCTACTGTACTACTGCGTGCTTATGGGCCACACTCTCCTGCCACTTTACCTGAAGGCTTATGTATTAATTACAGGGAAACACAAGCCCATGAACAGCCCTTTAGAAACTGCATTGGGTTGAGATGACCCAAATGGCTCAGCACACCACCACAAGCAACCTCAGTGAGGTGTAAAAGCCTCTCCCCCTCACATGCCAGACCCTGCAAAGCACAGAAAATGCTGCAGATGGGACTTACCTGAAAGATCTTTAATAAAGTTTTCATGTAAACCTTGCGGATGCCAAAGGAGACTCCAAAAATCGCTGGCACAATGATGAACACCAGGAGCAGGGTGAAGAGGACAGTTATGGATATCCCCAAGAGGTTAACAACCAGGCTGTCAAAGGGGAGCAGGAGGAACATGGTGAAGGGCCCAGGCAAGGCTGGTGCCCTGCAGCCAGACACAAGGGCTGCCCGCAGTGCTCACCCAGTCCCGCTGTTAGTCAGCAACAGTCTCACACATACACCGAGTCCGCAGCTGGCTCACAGACCCCATTCCAAAGTTCACATCCTTTTGGGGCTCTGTGAGAGAAGGAATGCAACAGGAGCAGGGAGGAAAGATGGGAAAACAACCAAACAGTCTGTCAGGAGCCCGGGTGAGTTCAGACAGCGCGGGCTGAGGAGCTCAAGGAAGAGGGAACACACACACAGGTTCCATGGGCACTGCAGGGACACAACTGTGTGAGCCGATGTCCTCCTAAGGCGCTGTGGAGCAAGTCCTGCAGTGGGGCAGCTCGGGAAGAAGCCGGCAGCAGAATTCCCTTGTGGCTGCTGAGGGCATGCAGAGCCTCTTCACAGGGACAAGGTGGAGTCCATCCCTGAGCCGGCATTGGAGGAGATGGAGGGAGGTGGCACTTGCAGGGCAGTATCTGGAGCTATTATTGTTCTTTCCGTGAGGACACACGCACTACGGCAGATCCCTGCAGGACGCCTGGAACAAGTTTAATTCCAGAGGCATTCACTCACACCGAAGGGTCGTCAGAGACAGGAACGGAACCCGTGTCCCTGGGAAGCTCTTCAAACAGCGAGTTGGCTTCTTGGCAGACGAGGCGCTCACGTGCCACCAGCACTAGTGGAGGAAAGAGAAACCCAAGTCAGGCAAGTCACGCAGCTCAGAGGGACGGCAGCGCGGAGAGGGCGGCAGCAGGCCAGGGACAGCGGGCTCTCAGACCTCGTCACATCACTCAGTGCAGCTCCTGAGACAGCAGACTCAGGCTGGGCACTCCAGCGACTGCCTGGCACTGGCACAGCCTTGGGAATACCCCTCCAGTGCCACTCCTGCTGTGTTTTCATACCATCACCTCAGGGTGAGCAGAACCACGCCTAGAGCACGGGGTGTTGCAGTCAGGTCCCAGGACAGCAAAGCAGCCAATGGAGCATCAGAAAACCCGTCCTCATGACAGGAATCTTATCACCTCTCTCATTCCAGAGGCATCCAAGGGCACTGAGGATACCAGGTACCCAGATTCCTGGGAAGGCATCACTTCCTCTGCTCCTGTACACACATCTCACCCCAGTCACTAACAGGAAGTTAGCCCAAGGGGAGGATTACTGCTGATGATGAACCAAAGTGGAACTTGCCCGGGCACAGGGACCAGTCAAAGCTCTGGCACCCGGCACTGCAGCCCAGGGGTGCATGAGGCCACTGACTGTCACGCTAAGGATGGGATTTAACAGGGACCCGACAAGCACACAGGAGCAGATGAAAACCTGGGAATAGCCTCCTGCTCTCCCGTGTGCTCCAGGCGTCGGCTCAGCGCTGCTCTACAGCAATGCTAACGCTATCAGCGCTTCAGAGGAACACGCATAAACCATGTCCGGGGAGAGGCAGCTCCACAGCCACGTGTGTCACTGCCCATGACACCGCGCTGTCACCCGTCGGAACCGGGACTCCCGCTGGCAAACTGGTCGGACCGGCCGCTGCACCCCTGCCGGGGTCACCACGCGTGCAGCTCCGCCCGCTGCTACAGCCCCCGGCGCGGGCAGGACCTGCGGCCCGGCACCGGCCGCCTCCGGGCTCCAGCTCCAGGCATTCACCGGGACACGGCCCCCCGGCACAGCAAATCACGGCGGGGCCGGGGCTCGGCCCGGCGACCTTCGGCCTCGGCGGCTCCGCTGGGAAGCTCCCACCGGCGGCTCGCTCCGTCGCCGCGGCCCAAGCGGAGGCACCGGGAGCGCTGTGCGCAGCCGCCCGGGGGCCGGGCCGGGCTCCCGGCTCCTCACGGCGCGCAGGCCGCGCTCCCGGAGGCGGGCGCCGGTTAACGGTCCGCGGCCGGGCCCTGCCCGGGAGCCCCAGCGCCGCCGGTGCGAGCGGGAAGCGGGCCCCAGCCCCGGCGCGGGGAGCAGGGAGCGGGTGCGAGCGGGAAGGGAGGCGCGGCCCCGCGGCCGCACGGCCCGAACCGGGCCGGTGAGCACTCACC
>WYDI02023272.1:0-17959 GCA_009867235.2 Psittacus erithacus | reverse complement strand
TAACTAAGGTATAACACAAACCACTGCTGCTACCACCAATAATAATAATGATAAGGGAAATAACAAGGAAAGAGAATCTTTTACCACCCCCCGACCGAGCAGAGAGAGCTAGCCCTTCCGGGTAATTCCTAATTTTACATCCTGGGCATGACGTGCTGTAGCATGGAATATCCCTTTGGCTAGTTTGGATCAGGTGTCCTGTCTCTGCTTCCTCCTGGCTTCCCCTCCTCTCAGGGCAGAGCATGAGACTCAGAAAGTCCTTGGTCAGTGTAAACATTCTAAGCAGTAGCTAAAAACACTGGTGTTATCAGCACTGTTCCCAGACTGAAAGTCAGAAACGCAGCACTTCACCAGCCGCTAAGAAGGAGAAAAATGAATGCTACTGCTGAATCCAGGATAGTGAGTTATTTTGGGAAAACACCAGTCTGTCCCGTTTTATCAAACTGCAGCAGGGGACTGATGGCCTTAGGCTGAGCTGAAATGTGACTCTTGGGCCCATGAGCAGGGATGAAGGTTGCAGATCGGGCTGGTCACGGTCTATTGCTGCTCTCAGGGACTTGATACTGTTCTGTCTCAGGTGATTGAAAGATATTTGTACTTTCTGTACATATTTTAAGTCCTTTTTTGAACTGTGATAGCTCCAAGTATGCAGACCGTGCAGTTACACTAGGTATCTTGTTCATGAAATCTATAATTAAGCAGACATGCTTTACTACATCATTCATTCTTTATATTTTTGAAACTATAGGTAAGAAATTCCTTCATGGGAAGTTTCTCAGGACTATAATTTTAACATTTATAACCATGTGACCTCTACTTTCAAAATACCTCATACAGAACAGTCAAGGAGTATTTACACCACTAGATCAAGGCATTCAGTTTGCCTTAGAGCATTTAAGTTGGACACTAACATATTGTCCATTGGTTTTGTAGAAAATGTTGTCTTTCAACTTTGAGAAACAAAAAAGGAACCTGACTGGACAGCACTATTACGTTTTTGTTCCAGTAGAAATCTTGTCAAAAGAGATCAGTGCATGTCTTTGCTGTCAGAGTGATACTCAGAAAACCAACCAAAAAAGCTCTTCCTGTGTGCATGCTCAGCTCTGAGACTTAAAAGTTTCTGCAACTGACTAGTTTGCTTCTTCATTGTATGTCATAGTCTTAAGCTTATAAGTGTACATACAGAAGCTGTGCAGCATTTCAGCCAATTAGAATATTATTGCTTATTATGGCAAATTTCTTGTTATTGGGAGGTCTGCTAAATTGGATGCAACAGATACCAAGTGAAACAAAACTCATCGATATTGATAGTGACTTTAATTTTCTTTAAAAAAATACAGTTGTTCCCACTTTGCCATCTGGTGAAATGAAATTAAGTGAATTATATTTCAAATATTTTAAAAGTGTTGTCAAGTTACATGTCATTTTTTGAAATGTGTAAAACACATTTCCTGATCCTGAAGGGCTTGCAAGTTGAATTTGTTGCAGACAGTAAACAAGACAAAGTGCTAAAAGAGTATATTTCTACTTCAAGTTTATAAACCCAGATTAAATACATAAATTACATTGCCACTACAAAATACCTTCTTAGATGTTTGTTCTTTCTGAAGCATCATTAGCAATTTAATTAATTAAATTACACTAATTAAAGCTGCATAATCTCAATGCAGGGAACTATTTGCATATTTTCTGCTACTTTTTTCTGGCCAACTACCAACTCCAAAAAGCATAAATGCGGTTAAATGGTTACTACTATCAATAAAGAATTTGGGCTTTGTTCTGTTTAAACACTTATTATCTTTACCTTATGGCATGTTAGCATTTTAAATAGATGGCATATTCTCTTAACTTTTCTAGTAAATATTCATCTACTTAAGCCAAGAAGCAGAAGTACTTACTAGCAGAACTTGGCTGTGAATTGTTTGGTAAACAAAACTGTTTTTAAAAGAAAGAGTTAAAAACCCCAGTGTGGCCCTCTCCTCCAATTCTAGTATATAGTACAATGTAAACCTCAATCCTAGAGGTTGGATTTGGTTTTAATCATAAATTTCCCTCTCTTTTTTCTTTTTTTTTTTTTTTTTTTCCCATTTACTACTGCTGATCCACTCTGATTTACCTGGATCCAGTTATGCTGTCACTGATATATTTCAAGTGAGAAAGTCTCTGAAGTGCATAGCACTGTTACTACAAACATCACTAGAGTGACTAATTTGTAAGAACATGAGTTCACAATCTGAACCAAGAAAGCAGAAAGGTTGTCAGAAAGTTTGAAAGATTACAAAAGAAAACAATATCTGGTGTCATCAAAGAGCTCCAGCTAGTGAGAGAGTTGTCATTGAACTGAGACTTCAAGAAAAGCTGAGCAGTTCAAGAAAGATAATTGAATTATTGTGAACTTGAAAGAGTGTGGAAAAGATAATAGGAATGGAAGGAGTCTACAGAAAGAAAGACCTTTTCAGTTAATTTGTTTAAATTTTAAAATAGAAAAAGGGAATTTAAATCTTAGATGAATAACTCATCTTCTGAATGAGGCTCAATCTTACAGTAACATATGCAAATGTAAAAATAATTTCTCATATTAGAAGGATCAGATGCAGTAGCTGAATAGCTTTGCAGTCTGCAAAAGATGCCTGTCAGCAGGTTAGGAATTCCTTGTATTGATTACAAAAATTTTTCTGAAAGAAAAGACCTAAATTTAAATTGCCACCCGGCTGGCAAGTTTAGATAAATTCAAACTGGGCATTTATTCAAGGTCTAGACTATGTGAATTTATTAATTAACTTGCTACCAGATATTCTGTAGGGGGTATCTCTCAGTCTAGATTGTTGCAGCTTGATACTCAACTTGCTCAGGCCGTAAAGGCTTAATCTTTACGGACTGGGCTAAGCCTTGCAGACAGTGAACTGGGCTGTCTTCTGTACGTTCTGTGACAAGCAATTTAGATAACAAAAAATGTTTAACTACGAGTAGAACAGGCATCTGTGTAAGTGAGATAGAACAAAGGGTGTCAGCCTTGGCCTTTTTGAAGAAAACTCTGGTAAAACACTGGTACACAGAAAACTTTTTTTTTATTTTTTAATAGAGCATTAAAAAAATAACTACATTCAACTTTAATCCTTAAAACAACAATATTTAATGATGTGGACCTATTGGGTATCAGATCAACAAAGGAGAATAGAAATAGGTACAGCATGATAAATCATAGCTATTAAGATAAAATAATTAAATATTTGCATTTATAATTTTATCCTATTGCATACTATTATGGTCTATTGATTATAATTCTTTCCTGTATAGTTCACTGTACTGAAATACAAGTTTCATGCTAATATATATTTACTTTCATATTTTTTTCCTTCATCCAAAGAAGCCAAGTACCACCTGAAATACCTTGGCTTCTTACAGCAGGAGCAGAGGCAAGATTCAGTTTGTATGAAGTCACAGGCCCTATAAAAAAACATCTGTCTATTACACTGTGTCTTATTACACAGCACTACTGGTAGGTTTTTTGAGAATGAGGAGCCCTGGTGATGATTTCCATTAAAGATTGCTCTCGTTTTATCAAACAGCAGCAAAACAATAGCAAACTTGCAGGTTGTTCTCATCCCTAGAATGCTACCAGCTACCTAGAATGAGGAAGAACTTTTAGGCAGCTCTAACTGATTGCCCATGATGTTTTCTTCTTGAACGACCTTTCCAAAAAAGGGAAGAAGAAAAAACAGAAAAAGAGAAAAAGAAAAGACCAATTCACAGGAGAAAAAGAAAAGACACAATTAGTTATCATATTTGTTGCATTTTGGAAGCAATGTTAAAACGATAAACTAAAATTGCCTTAGTCATTGCTGTCTCCTTCCAGAGTACATTTCAGGGGCTCATAAACCTGTATCTTACTGGAGATTGCAATTCGGTATCAGCTCGACATGGAGTAGATCAGTACTTTTCACTGTTCAGTATTTAACTTTTTTTCTGAGACTGCTGGTTGTCCTAGGTATGGTGACAACTGCCAGCACTCTTATCTGATGCACTGTAGCTTCCTTCCCTACTTTTTCATTAATGTAACATTCATGTGGTGTCTTGAGCCAGCAAACTGGGAAAAAAAACCCCTCTCCTAAATGCTACTACATCATATTATTTTAAGATTATAAAAAAATGCATTTTAATTCTGCTATGAATGTAGTATTTAAATAATTTTAATAAGCAGCTTAAACTACTAATGAATTAATTAATAGAACCATATTTATTTTAAATAAAGTAATCATTTTTATATAGAAAATTTCACTGTGGTGATTGAAATTGCTCTTTTACTCTTTTTGTAGGTATTTAATTAAGCCTTGAGAATTCTGGAGCATATTCTTATCAGCTAATTAAAATAAACTTTAAGAAAGTTAATTTTTTCCCCAAATAAATTTTACTCCATTCATTAAATTCTTAGTGAATTCTATTAACCCTTCATATGTTCTCTTTAAATTAAATCTATTTCAGTCTAATTTTCCTCTTCTACAATTTAGTGAACAAATAGGAAACGCAAAAGTGAACAATTAGCATTTGGCTATACTGACACAGATGAAAAGCTAAAAATGAGTAAATGAAATAGTTATTAAAGCCCTTCATGAGAAACACACTGTTGAGGCTAAAAAATTTGCAAGATAAGAAAAAATGACTCCATGTCTATTCAGACACCCCCACCCCAAGTCTGTATAAACCAGGTGGGATCCTGGACGCTGCACTATTTCATATCAGAAACAGTGATATTTTCAAAATAATCTCTACAGCGTCTGTAGCTGCCAGCTTGGCTGCCACAGAAATTCTAGAGAATTCCAGGTCACTTCTCTGCTGTGAACTGTTGAACAGAAGCTTGGAATTAAAAATGCGTTTTGTCAGCATTTCTGCCACCTGCACCACAATAACAGCAGCAAAACTGATAAGACACTTCTTAAATTGTGAAGGTGGAGCTGTGCAGGCCCTTTCAGTTTTCAAGTGCCTAAAGTTCCAGGCCTTTGGCACCAGGGAAGGCTGGAATCTTGTAGTTTTATTTTCTGTGATCTGCTTGCGTGGATAGCAGAGGAGCTGTGGTATCTGGGAGCCCTACCTCAAGCTGACAAACTCCAACAGAAGTGGCGTTGTAAAACAGACTGCAGAGTGAGCTAGGAATAGTCTTTAGTAATCTTTCTCATCTTGCCTTTCAGACTCCTTTTAGTTACCATTTTCCTTTACCATTTTATCTCTAGCCTGTATTTGAACATACCTACAAAAATGAAATACCAATACTGACATGCAGAGTGAAAGACAACAGTTACATCTCTTGCCAGTTTGTTCATAAGCATATTGCCTTTGCTCAACCTCTACCTCTGTGAAAAGCAGGCTTTGAGCTGGTATGCCAATCCTATCATTTCCACTTCCAAATTGTGGTTTAGATTGTTAGATTGCACAGAGAACTCAGGTAGTAATTGGTATGCATCAAACAAAGCTTTCTCATACAGTAGCAAGGTAGGAATGTAAATACAGTGTGTAAAGCAATCTCTTTTTCAGGATAAGTGGTTTATTTAGGATATGCATAGCTATAATAGCCTCTTCATAAAGGTGGCTAGAGAGAAATTCTTCTTACATTAGTCAGTGACAGTGATGGACAATTTGATAGGACAGTGTTAGTACAATGAACCTTAAGCAAGCTGGGGAAGTAGTACTTGACATTTTAGTAGAAAAATATGCCAGATAAAGCTGAAACAAAAGAATTAAAAATGAAGAGTAAATGAACTGATATCTGTATGTATTCTATTTTCTGTTTGCTCTTCTTCTGAATGACAGCATTCTTTTTTTTTGCTGTATCTGGACACCAGTCAAATTTTGCTTGTAGGTTCTGGCATGGTGTTGTTTAATCTGGATAGCAGTTAAACACCACAAAGCTAATTAATTGCTCACCAGCCTTCCTTCCCCGGCCCTTTACTGGCTGGGGGAGAAAACTGGGGAAAAAATTAAAATTTATGGGTTGAGATAAAGGCAGTTTAAAATACAGAAAAGGAAGGGAAAATACCAATAGTTACAATAGTAATGATAAGAGAATCAGAATATACAAAAGAAGTAGTGCAGAATGCAGTTTGCTCACCCCGACAGTTCCCAAGCAGCAGTTTCTAGCCAGCTTTCCTAGTTTATGTATTGAGCATGACATTGTATCATATGGAGTAGTGTCAGCTGTCCTAGTGCCTAGCCTCTTGTGCCCTCCAGCCTACTTGCTGGCGGCGTGGTGTGAGAAGCTAGAAAGCCCTTGACTTAAGTGTAAACTCCACTTAACAGCAACAACAACATCAGCATTATTCTCAGACTAAATTAAAGATACAGCACTGTACCAGCTTTTTTTATAAAATAGAGCAGGAGAATACTGCAGTATTTTTATATTGCGTTTACACCTTTCCATGAATGTTCTCATTATTAGTCTTATTGTTGTTATTTTGTTTCTTTTATTATGTTTTCATAGTGAATGAATAATTTCTTATTAATGTATATGTTCAAAATAAGTGCTTATGCACTGAAAGCTGAAGTTTTGTTCCAGCTTTATTAAAAGGCAGTTATTCCAAGGAACTGTATTCAATTTGGTGTTATCAGCGCTGTTCCCAAGCTGAAAGTCAAAAACCCAGCACTGCACCAGCTACTAAGAAGGAGAAAAAATGACTGCTGATGCTGAACCCAGGACGCCCTACTCATATTATGTTTCTGCATATGTCTTGTGGTGTTTATAAATCCATGAAACATATCTCTAGACTTCCAGTCTTCATCCCTCTGTCAAAGATTGTAGAGGTCAGAATGAATTTTGATACATTGCAAAGTAATAAAATCAGCTTCTAACAGGCATATCTGATGAAGACTGAGCCTATGTATCTAATTATATGGGACACAGTACAGCCACTTTCAGTTTAATGCAGATTAAATAGAAAATCCTATCTGCAGTATCTATAATAGTTTTTCTCGTAGACAGAATAATTGTGAGAGGAAGATTTCTAATCTGTTCTGCTCTGTGTAGCTAGAGGACTTTCACTGATTGCATCTTTGAATGATCTAAAATCTGCATTATATGCAGAAAAACTTAATAGTGAATTAAAAGTTTTACTTGTGGAAATAAAAGACAAAATAAGATGGACAAGACTTCTTATATTCTAATTTAGGTGAATGAGGTTAAGAATTAGTATTGATTATGCGTTGGGTTTGTATCCTTTAATCACAATTTTTTAATATTGATGTATGAAGGTGAGCTAATTTACTTTTATTTTAGTGTAGCAGAAGGGAAATAAAGCATGGGCTATTCAAGTTGGTTTATATGGCCTCATTTTAAAGCTGATATAATTCATTAAGCTGATTAATTATTCTTTAAGGATGCTACTTTCAACTAATTATAAATGAAATGCTGACAAAAAGTTCTTAGATATCTATCCAATAGATGTCTGCATTTATTATAATAATCCCTTGTCTTCAAAAAGTCTGATTTTTGCTTCTTCCTTGTGCTGTATTTTGCTTTGCTTTTTCATGAAGGCAATATTTAAGCGCTTGATCTAGGAAAACAGTAATGACTTATACATACGGCTATGGAGTAAGAATAGTTATTTCAGCTATTGTGCCATGTCTGTTGAGGAGCACTACTATCAGCTTTATTAATCACAACTTGATGTCCTGTTTTGGTTGGAATAAAGTTAATTTTCTCCTCAGTCGATGGTGCAGTGCTGTATTCTGACATTAGACTGAGGACAAGGCTGATAAAAAACTGATAGTATTGCTGAGCAGCACTTACCGTGATCAAGGACTTTCCAGTTTCATGTTCTGCCAGAGACGAGGGGCACAAGAAGCCGGGCAGGAGACAGCACAACTGATCTGAACTAGCCAAAGGGGTGTTCCATTTGGAAGGGGCGATGACTGCTCGGGTTGGGCTGAGTGTCAGTTAGCAGGTGGTGAGCAATCATATTTTGCATCATTGCTGGTTTTGGTTAATTTTTTTTCCTGTTTATTTTATCTCTTTTTCTTTTTTTGTTATTTCCCTTTTCATTATTATTATTATTTGTATGCCTATTTAAATTATTAAATGGTTCATATATCAACCCATGAATTTTACCTATTTTGTTTTAATTTTCCTTCCCATCCTACTGAGGCTAGAGTGAGTGAGCAGCTGTGTGGTACTTAGCTGCCAGCTGGGGTTAAACTAGGACACCTGGGAACCAAGTTTTAATTAAAAGGAATTATTGTGGCATGTTCATGTTTGGCCATTTGCCAATTTTTTTAATGGGTTATTTGGGGCTAGTAATGTTCTCAACTTGTTTGTTATCTCTGTAACTCAAGTCATGCTGACACAGTCAAGATCAGGAAGTAGAACTGAACCAAAATTTTCACATTGAAAGAAAAATTGTCAGCAGAGATTTCACCTAGCAGTTCCCAAGCATTTAAACAAAGGAAGCTGAATTTGGGTTACTGGCACAGTTGATAATCATTATAAGTGGTTTAAACTTCTCTGGTAAATTGTATGTATTGTGTATTAGTGGCTACTGCATCATGCTTTTTCCAAACCCAATGCATTCTTTAGTGTTTCTCCTCTCTCTGATACTTTGTGAGACATCAAAGGGTGCATAGTATTGTATTTGGAGGAAAAAAATGTAATTAACAGCTTGGTTAACTTTAAATTAGTTGCTGTTTGTGAAACTGATCATGGGAAAGCTTCTTGGTTAACAGCCCTGTTATTTTTACTTCTTGATCCTTAGGAAGCTGTTTCTAAAAGCGCTTTGCATACTCTCAGGCTTTTAAAGTTCTGAATTTATATGTATAAGGGTATAAGCTTATAAAATTAAGAAGAAATTTTAGTCTTACAGTTTTCATTGGTACAAATGTTTTTTCTTTTTTTTTTTCTTTTTTTTTGTAGTGCCTTTTTTGTTTTATTAAGTGGAGGACATGAATATTAATTTTAATGTAATTTAGCAAATTAGTATGCAAAGAAGTGACTGGAAGTAGTTATCTGTTGAATAGATATTTGGAAAATAGTAATATATTTTAATTCACATAAAAATCCCAGATGCAAAGTCAGAAAATGTTATATTTATTTAAGCTGAGAAAGGATATGCACAACCTCACATTTTTCCTATTTTAGTTACCTATAAAGTAATATGGAAACTTAAATAGTCTGGTTAGATACCACCAGAGCAGATAAATTTCTAATAGTATAAGCATATCTGTATGATATATCATCTGGGCTAACTAAAGATATTTACAGTATACGCATATATATATATAGATTATGTGACCTAGACACTGTAAGCTTCTTTTTTTTAGTTGTAGGGGAAAGAGGAATACTCTAAGAATGTGACTTGCCTGGTCGCTGTTAGTCGCCTACATTAAGAAGTTGAATTCCTATGCCAGCATCTTTCATAATCCCTAGCACCCGTAATGCTGCCACTCAGATATTATCTAAATGGTGTCAACACAAATAAATAGAAGTTGCTTTGTTCCACATAGAGTGCTTCTCAGAAAAAGTATTTCCATTATTCTGGAAATTTAATTTCAAGTGTTTACAGTAGGAGCCTTCCTGCTGCTTATGCTGCAATTAAGAGTGATTTCCAGTTTTTTTCATAGGCTCCTTTTAGAGAATGCTTTTCCTCCATCTACATCACATCTTCCTCTTTCCACTGCTCCAAAATGAAAGCTAAAATGGTGATCCCAGCTTGAGTTTGTTAGAGTAGTTCCAGGGTTTTTAATTAACAAAGATCCTGATTAGAGCAGATGGAAAGGCACTTATGCAGCGCTGACTGAATCACTTCAGTGTGTATGTACTAGTAAACCAAATATGTCTATAAAATGGGGGCAGACCCTACCAGATGATCATGTCTGCCATTTAACTGTCAGAGTATTTATACCCTGGCATGTTTTCTGCTTGTATCAGTTTGTGCCTTGACACAATTCCAGGTATGATACGGGGGCTCACACGTATGGGTGAGGTCAATATGGCTTGGGAAAAATACTAGGACATAAGGGTTTTTGCCATGCATTGGCACTGGGTCTCAGGGATAGGGAATAGCTACTGTCCTGTTTCTTTACTTTCATATATGTAGCCTCAACCTTCCAGGCGACTTACATATAAAATGCACATTTTGTGCATAGTTTTACCATCTAGCTAGTTCTGTGCTTTCCGTTGCTCAACAGCCATATCTATGAATTTTCTTTCCTTGGCACTGTTTCATTGTACATTATGTGGAGCTAAGACATGGAATGCAGCTTTTTAAATTTTTACTTTGGAGGATGGGTGTTCAAAATTTAGATAAGGCAAAGCAGGTTTTGGCAACTGTTCGACTCTTAGATCATCATTGGATTTATCCTCAAACCCATTCCAAAGACAAATAGCTAACAATTTCAAAATTATAGCAAAAATGGAGAAAGGAAAAATTCACTTTTACAGTGGTTTGGTAGCATTTGTTGGAAAAAAAATTATTTGAAAGCACACAGTCTTGGACAGAAAGTAAGGTATTATTTATCTTAAGATGAAGGGTTTTTAAGAATTAATTTCAGGATTCAGGAACAGTCCTTAGACAGCTAGAAAAGGTGCATCTTTATCCTGGAAAAGGGAGAATGTACATGACCAGCTGAGATAGACACACAAAAAAAAAAAAAAAAAAATTAAAGCATATGGTAGTTTGCTATATTTGACGGTGCTTTCTGATTTATAGTTTAAGTTAATGAATATGTTTCTAGGTCATTGGAATGCTTTGCTTTGTTTGTTAAGTTTCACATCATATCCGTTAAGCATAAAAGAGCAAACAGTTGCTGGTGTAGTGTCACAAATCAATTGAATGCTACTTACCAATCTTGATTTCTTACAAATCATTGCTACTAGTAAATAAGTAATGCTTTGAGATAAACATAATTGTCTAGTAAGTAATCCCTTTAATTTCAGAATTTGTGTTATGTATAAAGCTACCAGATGGCATCTTAAAACACATCTGACTGTTGATTTGAGGTTTAAAAACCTCCAACTTTTAGGATTTTCTTGACATGTCACTTCTAACATTAGACTCTGGTTTATCAACTCATTTAAGAGCTGGCTGTTCTGGCAGACACATAAAAAGTAGTAAAGTGAAACCAGAAAGAAGTAAATCAATGGGATGAGGGCAAATTAGATGATAACTGCAGAGATATAACTGAATATTATTTTAAGTTACTACCTCCTTTTAATCTGTAAAATATATTAGGGAAAATCTGGCTTACTTTAAAATTTATATAAATGCAGAATATTCCACGAGTCAGTGATGCTGTTGATACTAACGTATGCTTAGGAGCAACTTCCCCAGTTCAAAATCAACTGATCTACATTGTTTCAAATTTAATGCAGTATTGATGTGAGCTTTGTTTTACTGTTTAACACATAAGAATAACATGAATATTATAGAGCATATTGCAATCAGTGTCTTGAAATATATAAAGATGTGTATGATCATTGATACTGTAAATCTCTGGCCTTGCAGAAAATGAAAGAAAAAATAAAGAAAAGGTTTGCACATTAGAACACCATGATACTGTTATTTTCCCATCACCAAAATTACTTTTTATCATGGAAACATCACAAAATACTGACATATAACCAACTTATCCTTTTTCTGCTTTATAGGAAGGAGGACATTGTTACTTGTTTCACTCCTGTATTTAGAGAAAATAGACCCTGACTGCCACTCTCCTGCTTTGTAGAGTAATTGAGGCGCTTTCTGCCTAGAAGAAATTACCGCTAGTTAAAAACAAGGGCTGATGTTACATAACATGAAAGAAAAATACAGAAAGACTGACAAACTGTCGTTCTGCTGCTCCTGTAATGAGTCCCTCTTCTGCTGTGATCCTATTTCACATCCTATTAAACAGGCTTAGAACTTTTGCACTTTCCATTATAAAGAAAAAAATACACTGTGCCCTCAAAATATCTTGTTGCACCTGTAGCAGCCTTAATGTCTGTGGCAGCAGGTTGGATAGCAAGTTGCCATGAATAAAGTGGCCAGATGATAATGAGAGAACTACCATCAAGTCTTTGTATGTCTCAGTTTATGTGCAAAGTATCTAGTGTCCCAGATTCCTGCTAGAAGATGCATTTTCAATAATTTTCCTTTGTAGTAATTTTCCTGTAGAGATAGCACAAAATTATGGGATTGCTGAATTATTTTTATAATCTAGCAATGACAACCTTTTATAAGGAAAATAGGAAGAGAAAACAGATTCCAAGGAAACTATTAAAAATTTCACACCACCTTCATGCCAATACCAATATTAAATCCAATATCCTAGCCAGTTACAGTATGAGTGATTCATTCTGCCAACCTATTTTGAAATAAAAGATATTATTTCCTAATCCAAGATACAATGCCTTGATTGTGTACTTTTTTTGCTGTGTTTTATCAGTGACATCAGGACATTACCCTGAGTTAAAACATTTTGGAAACAGACAAGTCTGGAAAAAATGGGATTTGTCATCTTCATGAAAATCCGTTTAGTTAATTAATCTAAACCAGTATATAAGTAGTGCATCATGCAGTATGAAATGTTTTTAAAGGAACAATTAAATGATATTTCCAGAATAACAAAGCAATATATTTTGACCAAAATAAATGTTTTTGTAAGCAAGACTATTAAAAGCTAAAATGCAGAGTGAGGGGTAAACTCATGTAAACTCTGAATTAAGTCAGAAATAACTCTGAGTTCAAGGAAGATGTAATTATCAATACAAATACCAAAGCACGTTTAACAAATTAAAAGCTAATTAATTTCAGTAGGTAAACGTTCTTCAAATAAAAAATCAACTCAAAATAGATAGACTTTAATCAAAATAGTAATCTCAATCAGAAATGGGCAAAGTCGTAGGTAAGTATTTTATGTAATCAAAAAGTCTGAAATAGTCATATATCAGTGCATGAAGCATATGTTGATAAAGTTAATTAACAATACAGACCCTTATCTGAATACATTCCTTGCACATTATATACTCAAACAATTAATTGAATCTGTCTGCCATCGTGTGCCATGATTACATGTCCTGGGGTCAGCAGTAGCAGTCATTTTTCTCCTTCTTAGTAGCTGGTACAGTGCTGTGTTTCTGACTTTCGGTCTGGGAACAGTGCGATAATACCAATGTTTTTAGCTACTGCTTAGAATGTTTAGACTGACCAAGGACTTTCTGAGCCTCATGCTCTGCTAGGGAGGAGGGGAAGCTGGGAGGAAGCAGAGACAGGATACCTGACCCAATCTAGCCAAAGAGGTATTCCATACCACAGCACGTCATGCCCAGGATGTAACAGGCAGTTACCCAGAAGGGGAGATTCTGCTGGGGTGGGACTGGGTACCTGTCTGTGGTGAGCTGTTGTATTCTCTTCTCTTGTTATTTCCTTTATCATCATTATTATTGGTGGTAGCAGCAGTGATTTATGCTATACCTTAGTTAATAGACTGTTCTTATCTCAACATGTGGGAGTTGTATTCTTCTCTATTCTCGTCCCCATCCCTCTGGGAGCTGAGGGAGGAAGGGGGGGCGGAGTGAGTGAGTGGGCTGCATGGCAGGCCTTAAACCACGACATTACATCACAACTTTTCTGAACTGTCTTTGCAGGTGACTTAAAAAACCCAAATTTGTTCAGGTTATTTGCATTGTTTGTATTTAATATTTAACTTGAGGAATAGCTTTCCTTCACAGTATAGCACAAGGGATTACTTAGCATTATTTAGATTTATTTAATAAAGATGTCTGCTATTTTCTGTTGTTTATAATGTTAAATATTATGTTTGTAATGAATATTTTCCATTTTTCATCTAATTTTTTTCAGTTTCTTATAAGAAAGCTTTTTCTTCCTGCTGAAAGCTTTCAAGTGGTTTAGAAACTTTATATGTTTTCAGAGATTATCTTGAAAATGACATGATAATGTTTATGCCTTTTGTTACCTTGTGTAACTATGGCTATCATACTGAAAACCTGTAGAAATCACAGGCTTAGTGAGACTGTCTAGGAAACAGGGAAATGCTTTAAACTCTGAGGCTGTGGTTATGAAAAGTCCCATAGCACCTCCAGGAGATCTGCTGTTAACAGATGAGGACTGTATGTAGTTGAACAACTGGGATAAAACTGTGATTTTATGATATAGGCTTCTTGCTGCTTCCCCAAGCTGAGTTAGACCAAACTCTTGAAATGAGATGGTGGCATCTGTCTCTCCTCTGGTCTGTGCTGGACCAGAATTCTGCTGCTGACACCAAATGAAGGACACATTTTTCCAGAGTGGCCATGAAACACTGCAAGGACTATACACGTTCTGACTGTGAGGTAGTACTTATGGAGTAAAGGAGGATGCAGCTGCAGAAACTCATTCTTATCTTCTACAGAAGCTGGAAGATGGTTGATAAAATATGAAGGAATAGAATAATAAGGTTCTTTTGGTGTTTTTTCTTGAAAATTTATATTTATCCCTGCCAATCCCTTCTTTGTGCTTCATGCAACTTAATAATTTCTCCTTTCATAATTTTATTTTTTGGGTCTGCTCTTTTTTTTTTTATTTTTACTGTTTTTAATTATGAAATTCATGCCTAATGTGTAAAATTTGTGACAATAAAATTTTACTTCAGTAATTTTGATTACCACCTATAAAATCATTAGACAGTAAAATATCTGTCACAGTTTCAAAGGCAAGTGGATCATGCCTGTCATCTGTTTATTGTACTATAAGCACTACAAATCTTAACTAATTATTAAATAAGTTGCAACCACCTTGAAAAATTAATATATGAAAAATGTTTTTAAAAAAATCCTGTATGTGACCACTCCAGACATGCCAGTAATTGTGTCACCATCCTTTACAGTATATCTTGGAAACTGTTGACTCACATAATTCAAAATCATCATGACCTCAAGCTAGTGTGGTTTTCACAGCAGAAAACAGATAACCAAAAAAGAATAATACAAGAAAGAGAGTGTATGAGAATATAGATGTATGGATTTGTTTCATAAATCATACATATATATTTTTTAATTGTTCTTTTTCCACATATCTTGTTGGAAAAAAGTTCTAAGTGGTTAATATACAGCAGGAAAACTTGTGTTGTGAAGCATGTCGTATATGTACTCCACATACATTGCATGCATATTCCATTTGTGAAGGGTAGGTAGGTATTTAAATGAAAACATCCTTTCTTAAACTGGAAGCAATCAACATTCCATGAATTAAAGAATTTTAAGTTGTAGAAATATGGAAAGGATAATAATTACGTTGTCAAGTGAAAATTATGTAATTACCAGCAAGTCTTTCAAATGGATCCAGTATTAGCCATGACTAAAATTTATAGAATGAATCCACAATCAATCAGATGTGAGTGGCATTTGGGAAAGAATTTTACTAGGAATTGATGTAGTTTGATTTCTTGAACTTGGTATGTGGATTGCTCCGAATTTGAGGTTTTCTTGACAACCATTTCTAACCCCTTGTTGAAAACTTACCCTTTAGTCCAATTATGAGGCGAATAAGACCACTTCAGTGTCATTTGATACTCTTGACATGTACAGATTGAACACAGCTGTAGTTATAAACAATAACTAGCATTTCTGGACACTGCTGATTCTGGAAACTTGGAATTTGAGTTTTGGTGATGGACCAGAGGGCTGTAGCGCTGAAAAAAGCACTGACTTTTGAAGTCAAGCAGAATTTCATGTAGCTAATGATGCAGTTGATTCTTGAAGAGTTCTATTGATTGTTTTCCATTTTTACCACCATCACAGACTGATTTCAGTAAAGACTGAAGTAGAAAACAGTGCAGTGAACTTAATGTACTTTAAGAAGACAAATCATTACCCTGAAGTTTGGCTTTGCATAAACAAAAGTAGATTTGAATCTTCTATTACCAGAAAATAAACTCCATCTGAGATTTTCTCTTAATAAAAAAAAATAAAATTAATCAAACACAATCTCTGTTAAAAAAAAATACAGGAAGTAATAATAAGTTTTATTTCTTTATTTGGTCATAATAATCTTCGTTACCGAGAACAGTAAGTCCTTAGTCATCTGGAACTTGAATAACTATTCACATAGTTTAAGTTTTCCTCAAATGCAACTAAATAACTCAAAGGTTTTAACGACTAAGCGATCTCATAAATTATAATATTGGAGGAGAAAGCTTTGCTTATATCAGCAATGTATCAATATCAGTAATATTGTCCTTCACAAAGCAGCTACTAAGGAAAGTAGTAACTCCTGATTTTAGTAAATCATTATGTGTTTCAAAATACCATTTGTTTCACAAAGTAAATAAAAAATTGTAAACAAGTAAGGATTTTTATTCTCTACTCTTAAACTAATTTTTGATATGTTACAGAAGTAATGTACAACACTTAGCCTTGAAGCTTTCTCTGTTGTATTGAAAAATGCTTTTAAAAACTGTGAATTAGGGGATCACAATATAAACTTGGTGTGCAAATGTCCAATTTACCTCCAGTTTGTAGATCTGCTTAATTAGGTTTTGTTACATTTTTACAACAGTCAACTCTGTTGTAACAGTAGACTTTATATTTAAATCCTTCTGTAAAAATAGCATAGGAAATTAGAAATACATATGTTGATTCCAGTTAAGAGTTTATACATTTATTTCCCAGCATATTCTCAGCATATTTGTGCAAAAGTTGCTGATATAAGAGAAAGCAGAGCCTTACAGGGCTTATTTAAATAAGAGAGAGATTTAAAATGGAATAAACTACTGCAGAAACAGACACAAAGGTATACTGAAAGGTTTCAGCTTATAAAAAACATACTAATATAACTAAGAGTTAGTAACTCAGTTTTCATTTTTCTTAATATAAAAAATTTGTAGAGGAAAGAAAATACACCATAATGAAGACTTGTTCGATTTTTCCTTGAAACAAGGTACACATTACAGAAATCACAACAATATTGTTGATTCTGTCTAGGTAGTGTCATATGTCTGTTAGTAAATATTTGATCAGGTATAACTGATAAAGACAAAAAGTTTTTCAGGATTTCCAGATGCTCATATAGTGATATATGTTAGTTTGCTGAGCCATCATTAACATCCAGAAAATTCACTGCCTAAATTATCACATCTGAGTGCAGCTTCTGAGACCAAGTCTGAGAAATCTGGAAGTGCATAAATTTCCTTGCCCTCAAATCCATCTTTTTTTAACTTTAAGGGCTTTTATTTACATTTAGCCAACACATTAATGCAGTAAATATTTGATACCTGAGACGTTAATTGCAGAAGTGCTCCAATTGTTACAAACATGTCTCACGAAAACAGACTTTTTCCCAGAGTGAAAACATCTTTCTAAACTTGTCGAGAAAGAAATTAAAAAAAGATTTTTCTCCTTATTTTTATTATTCACCTCTATTTTGCAGGGGAAAAAAAAAGTGGAAATCAAACTGAATTGGTCATCAGTACCTTCGCCTCTTTCCACCAAAAATGGAAAATTAATGCTGAAAATATTCTTTTTTGTCCATAAAGTGACATATATATTATTTTTCTCCTTATACATTAAAGTTGAATTCTATATCACATGATTGAACATGTCAGATCTAGACTTGAAGATACATTTCTGCGTACTTCTTCCCATTTCACACCGTGTTAACAGCCTACTGGTAGAACATATATTTCTTAGACACTGTTTAGCTCTTCTAGCATACTGATCTGCCACTCTATAAAGAAGTTTTGCAAAGATCTTTATAAGATATATGATCTTTCAGCAAGTTAGCACCACAAAGAACACTTCATATGCTCTGTCAAACTCATTTGTGCAGGACTGCAGGAGGCTATTAAAATTCTAGAACATTTTTCTTTTTCTCAATAAAAGCAGAGAATTTTGAAAGTATTTAAAAGTAGAAGTTGAAAGGGTGTTGTCCTGGGTTCAGCAGCAGCAGTCATTTTTTCTCCTTCTTAGTGGCTGGTGCAGCACTGTGTTTCTAACTTTCAGCCTGAG
>WYDI02023271.1:0-47618 GCA_009867235.2 Psittacus erithacus | reverse complement strand
CCCCGTTACCAACCGCCACTTCCGCCTCAGCCGCCACTTTGAATGCCGGCGCCACTTCCGCCCCCCTAGGCCCCGCCCACAGCTCCCGCCCCTGAGCTTCTGAGGTCTCGGGTTCGCGTCCCGCTGAGGACATACAAGCGGTGGGGGATGCGGGGTGGGGGGGGGTGTAAGGGTGGATGTGACCGGTTTCCCCACCACATCACCCCAAAAACAGCCCTGTGAGCATTGCTGGCCCCCCCGAGCATTCCTGAGCCCCCTCCTAGAGTTCCCCTCACCCTCCCAAAATAGCTTCCCCCGCGCATCACTGAATCTCTCCCACATCATTCCCAGGATCCCCTCCAAAATAACCCTTTATCCTCCTTGGGGGGATGGAGGCTGATCCCTCGTCACTGGGGTGATGAGCTTGGCAGGTCTCAGGGGGGGCGGGAAGCAGCTCCGGGCATTCTGCCCTGTATCCCGGCTGCCCTATTCAGTGATGCCCGGGGAACGGCACTAATTGGCACCGAAGCTGGAATGAAGCCTGGATGCAACCACAGCTTCACTTTAAAGCCTGGAAAGAGGAAAATAGGAGAACTTCACTGGGAGAGGGGGGTTCATCCAGCTTTGTGGAATGACCCCCCAAATATAATCCCCAATACTCAGAGACTTAAATCCCACGGGATTATCCACAGCAGAGATGGCAAACCTTAACCAGGCTCAACGGGGTGATGCCCCCGACATTGACAATCTTCTTGGGAGTGGGAAAACATGGAATTAGGGGGGAAAAACTGCGAATCCGACTGTTTTCCCCCCAAACAAATGTCAGCTCGAGGCCGCCGGGGAGGCGAAATCCACCCGGACACAGGGCTCTATTGAGAAGGGCAAGAACAACAACAAAAAAAGAAGGGAAAAAAAAGAATTTATCCGGGCGGAACGCCAAGCTGGGAGCTCCGCGGGACGTGCCCGGAGTTGGGAAGCGGAGGGATTCGGGGGGCGAAATGTGGGGAGCGCCGGCCGCCCCGCGGGGCCACCCTGGTCCCCCCTGCTTGCTGCTCCTGGCTCTGCACACAGGTAGGGGCTTTTTCCGTTTTCCCATGGGTTTTCCCTGTGGTTTTTGCCTTTTTAACATGGTTTTCCCCATTTTAACTTGGGTTTGGGGGGTATCCGGATGGAGGATGCTGGCGGGGGGGGTGATGAGGGTGGTGGTACCCGATGAAGGGGGGATTGGGAGGGGTTGCTGAGCTGTTAAGCACCCCCTTTGCTTGGGAAAGGGGGAAAAGAAAGGCGAATTTTTGGGGGAATAAAAACTGGGAAAAACACTTTTCCAGAGCCAAACAGGTCCTGCTGGGGGGTGGATCCACCACCCCCACCCTCCCCAAGCTTCTTCCCAGTTTTTCATCTTCCCCCAAGCCCTGTATTTCCTTTGTTTTGTCCAGCATTTCCAATTCTATTTTCTTACCCATCCCTCAGATTTCCAAAAAAGCCCATTTCTCATCCCATTTCAGTTCTGTTCCTCATCCTGCTGAAACCTCCATCTTTATTCCCTAAAAACCCAGCTTTGGGGTTCAATGAGTCCCAAACTGCCCTATACTGCATCTGGAAGTGCAGAATATCACCCACAACAGTTTTGCACCATTTTACTGTAGTTTTGACCCAAAATCAGCAGTGAAGAAGTCCCATTTCCCTGCGCATGAACCAAGGGAGTTTTCCAAAGCCACTTTTGCATTTTGCCAGCTTGGATTGACACCCAAAAAAATCATCAGGACCCTCCACAATTGGCTTTCCTGCAAGAAATAGGGATTAATTTGAGAAAATAGTGGGAAAATGAGGAGTTTTGGTGGGTTTCTCAGCCAGAAAAGGTGAGATATTTCCATCCCTAAGCCAGGAATACTGTAGGAAATAGAAATATTGTGTGATTTATTAATTAACTACCAAATTCATTACCAGGAGCAGGGCAAAAATAGCAATTGGCTTTAAAAAGGGGGAGAAATGGTTAAAACCAGCAATTTAGGGGTGCAAGCGTGCATTAAAAGCCACATCGCATCCCAGGCCCGGGTTTGCCCTGTGGATGTTCCCCATTTTTTTGGGTTGGAGCATGTTTTCGGGGCTGAGTTGGGAAGAACGGACGGACGAATGCTGCATACCAATAGATCCCATGACTTTCCAGGCTTGTTTAAAGCCTTTCTTGCTCCGGCTTCGCTCTTCCCAGCTGGTTTTCCCATTCTTTTCCCTCCTTCCCTCTTCAATATGGAGTTTGTTCACCGTCGCATGACAACATGTGGATGAGAGTCATGGATGGGACCCCTAGGCTGGGAACTGGGGGGATGGATTTTTAGGGAAAAAGGCTGTTTTAGGAACTTATCCTCCAAAACAATCAGGTTTTTCCACTTCCTCCCTACCTTTTTTCCCTTAAAACCAATCCCATGATGTAGTTTGGCATCTTTGGGTGGGTTTAGCTGCACCAGAGCATTCAATGGAGCAGGGATGGGATAAAAATTCCATACCCCCCCCTTCAATTTTTGGGATGATTTCCCAAGCATTCCATTAACCTGAGCACAGGAGGTCTCCTACCACCCATCCCGCATCTTCTCAAGGTGTTGGTTGAACATTCCACCTGCGCTGATGCACCTTGAGGGCACTCAGGGATCTTTGGGACAGGATTCTCTATTTCCCTATGGGCTCGGAGAACCCAGACTGGGCACCCCATTGTCTTTCCCCCCTCAAGGTCTACTGGCAGGGGTGAACATCACCAGCCCTGCGGCGTTGGTGCGCGGCACAGCTGGCAAAGCGGCGCTGCTATCGGTGCGCTACGCCAGTGCCAGTGCCGACAAGCCCGTGGTTAAGTGGCAGCTGAAGCGTGACAAACCCGTCACCGTCGTCCAGTCCATCGGCACCGAGATCATCGGCAACCTACGGCCCGACTACCGGGATCGCATCCGGGTGCTGGAGAACGGCTCCCTCCTCATCAGCCCCTTGCAGTTGTCCGATGAAGGGGCTTACGAGGTGGAGGTGTCCATCACTGATGACACCTTCACCGGCGAGAAGACCATCAACCTCACTGTGGACAGTAAGAGCAAGAAGGACGTCCAGTGGAGGTTGGGTTCTCCATGGGATGTCTTCCCTGGCCTCTTCTGGGGAGGGCTTTCTCCAATGGGAAGGCTCAATCACTCCATCTCCATCTGGGAGGTGGCTTTTGGGGTTCAATCACACCATGTAGCTAAGCTACATTCCCGGTAGTGTTGTGTTGTCTTCCTCCTCCCCATCCAATGGGCCCATGTGTCTCCTGAGACATGGTGCCACCATGGGTTCCCTGTTCACCCACACCCCAACCACTTTTGGGGAGGGCTTTACCCAACTAGGAGGTTCAATCACCCTATCTCCAACTGGGGGGTGGCTTTTGGGGCTCAACCACACTGGTAGCTCGGTGGCATTTTGATGTCCCCCTTCCCATCCCCTGTGCCCACGCATCGCCTGAGACATGATGGGATTGGACCCATCACCATGGTTCCCCTGCTCGCCTGCAGTCCCCATCTCGAAGCCGCAAGTGCTGGTGGCCTCCTCAACGGTGCTGGAGCTCAGTGAGTTCTTCACCCTCAACTGCTCCCACGAGAATGGCACGAAGCCCACCTACACCTGGCTGAAGGATGGGCGGCCGCTGAGCAACGACTCCCGCCTGCTCCTCTCCCCTGACCAGAAGATCCTCACCATCACCCGTGTCCTTATGGCCGATGATGATGTCTACAGCTGCCTGGTGGAGAACCCCATCAGCCATGGCCGCAGCATCCCTGTGAAGATCACTGTCTACCGTAAGCCATCTGCACCCCTGGGGAAGGACATCTCTTGGAGATGCTCCCAGCTAAAATCCACGGGGGTTGTCCCCCCATTGCTCTCCCCAGGCCGGAGCTCCCTCTACATCATCCTCTCTACTGGCGGCATCTTCCTCCTCGTCACCCTGGTGACTGTTTGTGCCTGCTGGAAACCCTCCAAGAAGTATGGCTGGGGGGACATGGGAGCCAAAGGGGGTCCTCTTCTCCTGCCCCATCCTATCCCATCCTGTCTTATCCCATCCCACCCTGGCTCATCTCTTCCTATCCCATCTTGTTCTGTTCCACCATATCATGTCATATCTCATCCCATCACATCCCATCCCATCCTGTCCCATCCTGACTTGACCTACCCCATTCCATCTTATCTTGTCCCATCTTGCTACATCCGATTTAGTCTCATTCCATCCCATCCTGCACTGACCCATTTGTCCTGTGCTGTCCCATTCCATCCCATTTCATTTTGCCAGGTCTTGTCTCATCCCATTAGTTCCATCCCATGCAATCCTACTCATCCCATCCCATCCCATCCCATCCCATCCCATCCAATCCCAACTTGTCCCATCCCACCTCTTCCTCATGGCACCACTGGCGCCTTCCCCAGCAGCCCCACGTCTGCCCCACTGCAAAGCCGGCAGTGACCATTCCTTCCCCTTACCTAGGGAGAAGCGACAAGCAGAGACACAACCAGCTTCCGAATACACAGAGCAGGAGGAGGAGCGCCTGAAGCATGAGGGTGAGTGCTGAGGGTACCCAACACTGGGTAACCAACACGACACCGTGATAACCAACACCGTGCCTCCAACAGCTGACACCATCCCACGGAGTGCTGAGCACGAGCGCAAGAATCCAGTGGCTTTGTACATCCTCAAGGACAAGGTGAGCGGCTGGCGGCGCGCCGGTGGCATGATGTGCCGGGCGTGCTTCACACTCTCGCCTACTGTTGTCTTTTGCCAGGACTCTCCGGAGGCAGAGGAGGACGCGGCGCCGGAGCCCCGCGGCACGGTGGAACCAGGTTACCCCAGCTCTCCAGTGCCAGCAGCCGGCCGCTCGCCGGGCCCCGTGGGTCGCTCGACGCGGCGCTACCATCGCTCCCCGGCGCGCTCGCCAGCCTCGACGCGCACGCACCGCTCCCCGCCGGGGTCACCCGCACGGTCCCGCGGCGCCCCGCGGCTCCTGCGCACCGCCGGCGTTCACGTCATCCGCGAGCAGGAGGAGGCCAACGCCGTGGAGATCAGTGCCTGAGCACGGGGGACACGTGTGTGCCTGCGGTGGCACCGGGCGAGCGGGGACACCGGGCACGGGCCGGCTCGGCGTAAAGTCACTAATTTGCTATTGATCCCACCCGGAGCTCCCCTCTTCCGTCCCCTCTCTTCCTGGGGCGCCGCTTTCATGGCTTTCCCGCCGGGATGAGCATGCGGGGGGCATGCGGGAGGGAGCGCGTGCGCTGTGCACAGAGAGAACATGCAAGAGGGCATGTATGGAGCATGCATGGAGCGCAGTGTGCACACACTGAACTGAAAGGGCAAGCTTGGGGCGTGCAGAGAGAACATGCGTGGAGCATGCCCAAGAGCATGCATGGAGTGTGCAGAGAGAGCACGCATGGAACATGCAGAAGGGCATATATGGAGCATGCACAAGAACATATATGGAGCATGCGGAGGGACCATGCACACAGTGTGCGGAGAGAGCATGCATGGAGCATCCAAGAGGACGTGGATGGAACACACAGAGGGTGTGCACAGAGGGTGCAGAGCTACCGTGCAGGGAGCATGCAGAAAGCGTGCACAAGCAAACAGCATGTGCATGGAGCATGCAAGAGGGCATTTGCACAACAGGGAGAGTGTGCACAGTGTGTGCAGCGATGCCGTGCACCAAGCGTGCACGAGGTGTGTGGAGAGAGCTTGCATGGAGTGTGCAGACAAAACATGCAATAAGCATGTAAGAACATGCACAGGGCATGTGGGCAAACCTTGTCCAGGGTGTGCAGAGAGAGCACAAAGGGTGCCAGAGGTGTGCAGAGAGAGTATGTATGCAACAAGCACACACAAAGCATGCAAGAGAGAACATGAGGAGCACACAGAGAGAACATGCACAGAGCTTGCAGCCAAGACTGCATGAACCATGTGGACAGGATGCACATGGAGAACATGGAGAAAGCGTGCATGAAGCATGCATGGAGCATGCAGAGAGCATGAGTGTGCACACAGCACATGCAGAGAGCAGGTGGGGACAGAGTGTATGCCATGCTCACAGAGAGCATACACAGTGTGGAGGGAGCGTGACAAGACAACATACACGAAGGAGACACACATGGAGTACATGAGGAGAGCACACGTGCAGCATCGCATGGGGGGCACACAGAGCCCATAGCAAGCGTGCAGAGGGCATGCACAGAGCGTGTGAAAGAGCTTGCACAAAGCATGTACTGAGCACACACAAGCACATGTGCAGCATGCACACAGCGCGCCAAGTGAGCACACATGTGCCTGGCGTGAGCAGGAGCACACGTGCACACACCACAGCCCATGCATGCAGCAGGGGCACAATGACACGAAGCTCGCCCAAGCACACATGCACAGGTAGCCTAAATGGGGGGTCCCTCCTCTCCCATCGCATTTCCCCCTCCCAGGCGCTCCCGGGATATAGGTTTAGGATGGAAATCATGGAGCAGCCAGCCCTGGGGCCCCCGGGTGGGTGCTGGAGCACCCTGGGGTGCTTGCGGTGCTACTAACCAATAAACTAAATGTAGTACCTGGCCCATGGTGGCACCCCGGGGTGTCTGTGAGACAGGGTGCACCCTGGGGTGAGCATCAGAGCTGGATGACAGCTGAGAGTGGAAGAGCTCGGCGCACTAAAAGCTAAGTGACCTACTGGTGTGACCTTCTGGTCCCTACTGAGAGCTCCTTTCTTCTTCATTCTTCTTCCTCCCACCGCCATGGATTGGCAGATGTTTGTGTCCAACCTCCCCCCCCGGCACTTCCCGGCCTCTGCGTCCGGCTATTGTCCCCCCCCATCCGGAGCCGGATCCTGTCTCAGTGCTGGTGGGTGGGGGAACCTGGAATTCAGGAATGCAGCCCAGGGCCAGCATGGCAGGCAGCTGGGTGCTGGCCCTGGGCTTGGGGATCTGCCTCAGCGCGCTGCAGCGGGGAGGTGAGTGTGGGGTGCCCCCCACCACACAATACCAGGGCTGAGATCCGCTGCCATCGCCACCACTTCCTTGTCACCCCACAGGCTGCCACACCCCTGGCACGGCCATGGCATCCCAAACTGCAGCTGGTAAGGACACTCTGGGGGGGGGGGGCACCCCAAAACCTCCTGTCGTCATCCCCCCCCTCACCCATGGTGTTCCCTTTGTCCCAGTGCTGCGGGACAATTTCCGCCTGCAGCCAAGCGATTTGGTGGCCACGGTGGGACAAGTGTTGGAGCTGGATTGTGTCCCCCCCTCGGGGCACCCCGAGCCCCATGTCACCTGGAAGAAGGACGGGGTGGCCTTGGACTCAGCGGGTGACAGGTACGTGGTCACCAACGGGAAGCTGCGGGTGGCACCGGCACAACGGAGTGACTCTGGGCTCTACATCTGCGTGGCGGCCAACGCGGCGGGCAGGAGGGAGAGCCGCGGTGCCCGTGTCTCTGTCCTGGGTAAGCCAAGGATGGCCCATGGGGGTGGTGGTCACATCACGGCCAGCTCTGGGGCCACGTCCTCTGTGTCCCCATCGCAGAGAAGCCGACCATTGTGCGGCACCCGAGTGACACGGTGGCGGTGGCCGGCAGCACCGTGGAGCTGAACTGCAGCGCACAAGGTGACCCAATGCCACGGGTGCAGTGGCACAAGGAGCGTGGGGACCTGCCCTGGGGCAGGTAGGTGATGGCAGGGTGGAGGTGTCACATCTTTGGGCTGAGGATGGGGCTGATGGAAGGCTGGTGACCCACAGGCATGAGGTGGACCAGGAGCACACCTTGCGCCTCTACTCTGTGACGCTCACCGATGCCGGCACCTACGTGTGTACAGCGCAGAGCCAACTGGGCACCGCCGCAGCCACCGCGCTGCTCCGCGTGGAGGGTCAGTGGTGGCACCTCCATGGATTCCTCCATCATGGGGACCCAGGGTCACCTGGGGGTCCATGCAAGGGTATCCATTCAAGAAAGCTCATCTAAAGGGGATCCATCAAGTGGGTTTCTCCAAGAAGATCCATTTGAGGGGGGCTGTCCAAGGTGGCAGGTTGAAGGGAATTTACAGGGGGATTGGACATATCCATCCAAAGGGTCCATCTAAGAGGGACACATCAACAGATGTATATCCTGGGGTCCATCAAGGGGGTCCATGCAAGTGATGTCCATCCAAGAGGTGTCCTTCCATGGTGTCCATTTGAGTAGGTCCATCCAGGGAGCCACCATGCTCTCCAGGGATGGGTATCTGACACGGGTTCCTGGGGGACCTTGCTCCTGCCTGGCGCTGCTGTGACCTCCCTCTGCCCACAGAGCGGCTGCCGACTGGTCGGCGCGATGCTGCTCCTCGGGACCTGCTGGCCGTGAGGCTGCACTTGGACAATGGCACCGTGCTGCCCACCGCAGCCGTGCGGCTCCGCTGGCGGGTGCGTGTCCCCTTGGGATGGCTGGGATGAGATACAGGGATGATGTCCCACCGTGGCTCATAACCCGTCCAACCCCTCCAGATGCTGATGAGGACACCAGTGCAGGTGGGCTACATGGTGCTGCACCGCTGCCTGATCCCGGCCACCACCTCCTGGGTTCAACACGATGCAGGCAAGGAGCTCAGCACCGTCATCCCTGCGCTCCGCAGGGGCTACAAGTACGAGTTCAAGGTCCGACCCTACACTGGAGGGACCCAGGGCTTGGACAGCAACAGCAGATACCTCTGGATACCTGAGGAAGGTGTGCTGGGTGTCCCCAGGGATGCTGAGTGGAGGATGGTGGGATTGGTTGGTCTCAGTGCCCCTGTCTTGCAGTGCCAAGCGCGGCGCCCCGACACGTCACTGTGGGCCAAGCTGAGGTGGGCAACGGCACTGTGGTTGTGAGCTGGGAGCCGCCTCCTCCTGAGGCCCACAATGGCATCATCCGCGGCTACAAGGTTTGGGGTGATGGGGCTGGGGTGCTTCTGACCGACAATGGTCCATCCAAGGGGTTTGTCTAAAGGGGATCCATCCAAAAAGGGAGCCTATCAAAGGTCTTTCCAAGCGTGATCATCCAAGGAGTGGCTGTCCAAGGGGGGATCCAGGCAACAGATTCATCCAAGAGAAATCTTGACAAGGGGGTTCCTCAAAAGGGGCCGATCAAGATGAAGGGCCATCCCAGGACATCCATCCTAGCAGCATTCATACAAAGGAGCTCATGGAAAGGGGTCCATCCAATGGGGATCCATTCACAGGGTCCACCAAGGGGATTCATCTAAGGGGATGCATTCAGGAGGGCATCCTAGGGATGTTAATCCAAGAGGGTCCATCAAGGAGCTTCACCTAAGGGGCTCACCCTCTTGGTGCCTGCAGGTGTGGTCGATGGCTGAGGGCTGGCAGCGCCCCACCAACAGGACTGTGGATGGAGACACCCACCGCCTAGAGACCCTCATCCCAAGCCCTGGGGCCCAGCTGTGTGTCCGGGTGGCAGCTTTCAATGGTGCAGGGCTGGGGATCCCCAGCAATGCCACCTGCAGCGCCATGGGTAGGAGACTGGGACCATGATGGGGTTAGGTGGGGACTAAGATAGGGTCAAGATGGGGACCACAGTGGGGTGAAGGTGGGAATGAAGGTGGCAGCGCAGTGGTGACACTGTTGGCACATTGCAGGGGTGGCAGCAGGGAGCACGGGGCTGGCCCAGGTGCTGCGGCAGCCCCTTGTCATCGCTGCCACCGGCTCGCTGCTCTGGTTGGCTTTGCTCGTCCTCCTCCTGCTCCTGTGCCAGCGCCGCGCCAGTCGGGATGCTGCCATGCGCCGCAGGTGACCAACACAGGGTGAGGGACATGCGGGGCTCCGTGGTGGGGAGACAACGTCTTGTGACACCTCTCTCCCTGCAGGCTGGTGGCTGCGGACACGCCGTGGCTTGCTGGCCCCTGGAAACCTGGCTATGCCCCACAGAACCGCAGCAGCAGCAGCAGCCTCCTGGGCAGCGACGGCAGGGACCCCTCCAGTGAGCCCCATGGGTGCAGGGAACCCCTCCAGTGAGCCCCATGCGTGCAGGGACCCCAACCTGTTGCCATGGGACCCCCACCCATTCCAGTGTGGCCTCCATATGATGCTATGGGAGCCCACCTGGGATCCCCACCCAGTTCCATGGGATCCCCACCCAGAGCAATGGGACACCCCCCCTCCAGTGCCTGGCCCTCATAGGGTGCCCAACATTCCCCTGGCTGCTCACAGTTGCTCCTCTGTATGCAGCAGGGCCCTGTGGACAGACAGAACCAAGGAGGAAGGGGCCAGGGGACACCTGACTCAGCACCCATGGGTGCCCTGACCTCTTTCATTCCCCAGCCCTGTCCTTGGAGCCATCAAGTCTCGGCCCCCACACACCCTTCAACCACAGCAGTGCCTGTGGGGGGCACCCTCCGACCCTTGGAGACACTGGGTGCTGCAGGGGAGGACACCCCGGGGTGCGCACCTCACCCAGCACCCCAAACCCCGTGCCCTCGGAGCGGCTCCGCAAGAGAGGTGGGTGCTGGGGGACGCGGGGGGATCGAGGGACAGTGGGAGGTGGCTCATGGCTCTGTGTGTTCCCATGTCCTCCACGAAGAGCTGCAGCAAGTGCACAGCACCCCGCTGCTCACCGGTGGCCCCGGGCATGGCCCCATCCATGGAAGCAGAGGCGAGTGGGGGCCGGATCTGGGGCTGGAGTGGCCTCAGCGGAGAGGACACGATGGTGACACTGGTGCAGCGCTGGTCAGAGGGGACCGGCAGCAGCTCCCGGTCTTCAGCACCCCAAAACCACGTCGGGGCAGCGTCTCCCTGGCCTCTGGTGCCACGAGGTCCCCAGTGCCACCACCCCATGGCTGGCACCCACCGGTGACGAGGTGAGTGCCGCTGTCCCCACCGTGGGGCACTGCACGCACCCCAGCCCCCTGCTGCAAAAGCCACCACGTCCTTTCTACCTGCAGGTCCCCAGTGACCGTGTACCCCAGGGACAAGTCCCCGGTCACTGGGAGCCCCAGGGATGTGTCACCAGCGACCAGGCACCCCAAGGACCCACCATCAGCCTCCAGACACCCTGAGGACACGTCACCAGCCACTGGGCACCCAAGGGACACATCCCCAGCCACAAGGCAACCCACGGAGAAGTCCACGGCCACTGGGCACCGCAGGGACAAGTTCCTGGCCACCAGGTACCCCAGGGGCATTTCTCTGGTCACCAGGCACCCAGAGACCCATCACTGGTGGGCAGGCACCCAGAACACATGTTCCTGATACCCAGGTACCCTGAGGACACACCACCGGCAGTGAGGCGTTCCAAGGACACAACCCCAGCCTCTGGGAACACAAGGGACACATCCCCTGTCACCAGGTACCCCAAGGACATGTCCCCAGCCATCAGGGACCCCAGAGACCCATCACGGGTGACCAGGCATCCAAGGGACACATTTCTGGCCAGCAGATACCCAAAGAACATGTCACCAGCCATGAGGCATCCCAAGGATACATCTCCAGCCATAAGGAACCCAAGGGACACATCGCCAGCCACCAGGCACCCTGAGGAGAGGTCTCCAGCCCCTGGTCACCAGAGGGACATGTTCCTGGGCAACAGGTACCTCAAGAACATTTCCTCACCCACCCCAGGGACCCCTCACTGGTGATCCACAAGGGATGTGTTTCTGGCCAGCAGGTACCCCAAGGACACATCCCCAGCCACCAAGCACCCAAGGGACATGTCCCCAGTCACCAGTCACCTCTCACCAGCACCCAGCGATGGGCTCTTCACATCGCGGCAGGTGGCCAAGGACCTGGAGATGGACCAGGACACCAACTGCTCCAGGTACCTCCCATCCCCTGGGATGCCCCCAGTCCCCTGGGATCCTCTGTGTGTCCCCATGTCCCCTGTAAAGAGCTGCAGCAAATGCACAGCACCCCACTGCTCACCAGTGGCCCTGGACATGTCACCATCCATGGAAATGACCTTGGGACACCACCATGGTATCAGCACCCGTGGTTCTCACTGTGTCCCCTGCAGCCCTGCAGCACCCACCACGCTGTTGTCCATCTCTCCATTGCACACCTATGGCTACATCTATGGGCCACCTGCCTCTGAGCTGGGAGAGGAGGAGGATGAGGAGGAGGATGAAGAGCAACCAGCAGCAAGGGGCTCCCCAGTGGGGTCACTGCTGAACGGGTGGGGGTCTGTCTCGGAGGACAACTTCACCAGCACCCGCTGCAGCTTGGTGAGCTCCTGCGATGGCTCCTTCCTCCTGGACGCCAGCTTTGCCCGAGCGCTTGCTGTGGCCGTTGATGGCCTCTGCTTTGGCCTTGAGGACACCGATGGGACCTACAGAGGTGAGGAAGGGTCTCCAGACCCCAGCTCTGTTCCCCAGCATCATCACCCCTTCAGGAAGGTGGTCCCATCATGACACCACAGTGATGCCACCATCTCCATGGCAGGTCTCTCACCACCACCATCACCCTCGGAGAGGATCTTCACACCTGGGGTCCCCATCCCACCCTGGGATTGGGGGACAGCACTGGGAATCCCAAGGAGAATTGGGATGGAGGCCGCTGCGAGCACCCCGCAGTGTGGTGAGCGCTGCCCCGACGCCTGGTGATGGGCACCAGTGGTGGTGCTGGTGTCACAAATTGCAGGGTGCTGGATGATGTCTTCTTTTGCTTTGCAGGTGGACATGGGGCAGGCAGTGGCAGCCCCTGGTCCAGGGTGGGCGGTGAGATGGGGACAGGAGGGACAGGAGCGTGGAGGTCCCCAGGGTGCAGGAGTCGCCTCGGCTCGGCCAAAATCCAGCTTTATTAAGTGGTGCCCCAAAAAGGGGCTCTTTGCAGCAAAAGCCACTCACAGAAGGGGATGGCACTAAGGTCGGGGGTGATCCTCCTTTGCCAACATCCTCGTCCTTCCCCAGTGTCCCCATCCCTCCCCAAATTCCCCATCCCTTTCCAGCATCCTCATCCCTCCCCAGCATCCTCATCCTCCCTAAGTGTCCTCACCCCCTCTAAGTGTTCTCATCCCTCCTCAGTGTCCTCCTCTATCCTCAGCATCCTAGTTTCCCCAACCATCCTTGTCCATACCAAGTGTCCTGGTCCTCCAAGGTCGCTGTCCCCTCAACCATCCTTATCCACACTGACTGTTCTCATTCCTCCTGACTCTCCCCATCCTTCCTCATCATCCTTGTCCCACCTCAACCATCCTTGGCACTCCCAATGTCCTCATCCCTCTCAAGCCACCTTGTCCTTCCAGAACGACCTTGCGCCCCTTTCAAGTGTCCTCATTGCCAGGCTTCTTATCCCTCCAGAGCACTCTCATCCTTTCCCAACCATCCTCACCCTCCTTACAAATCTCATTCCTCCTACCATCCTTGCCCCACTGTGGCCATCCTCCTCATCTCTCCCTCATGTCCTTGTCCCTCCCAAGTAACCTTGTCTGTCCCAAGTGTCCTCTTTTCTCCAGAGATCCTCAAGCCCTGGGGACCTTTGTCCTTCCCCAGTGTCCTCATCCCCACAAGCATTCTTGTCCCCAACCTTCTTAATCACTCCAAAGCACTCTCATCACTCTGCAGTGTCCTTGGACCACCAAGTATACTCATCCCTCCAGCTGTCCTCTTCCCATCCCACCATCCTTATCCCTCCAACCATCCTTGTCTCTCCTCAGAGTCCTCATCCCTCCATGAGCACCTTCCTCATTCCTCCCCAGCATCCTCATCCCTTCCATGAGCCCTCATCTCTAGTGATGTCCTTGGCCTCCCCAGTCATCCTCACCCTTCCTCAAGCAGACTCATCCCTCCCTTGTATCATCATCCTTCCTAATTGTCCTTGTTCCCAAGGTCCTCATCCCTCCCCGAAGATCCTCATCATCCCTCCCTATCATCCTTGTCCATGCTGACTGTCCTTGTCCCGCCCAAGTGTCCTTGTCCCCACCTTACACTACCACCCACCAGCCACTGGCTCTGTGCAATTCTATTTACATGGTGCCACCCAAATTAAAGAACATTCCCCCACCCCTCGATGTCCCCATCCCTGTGTCCCCAGCCCTCGCACTCCACTTCATCTCTTCTCCTGTGCTGGGCAGGGAAAAGGGGGACCTGGCCGGCGGCGGTGGCCGGTCCCTTCCCCACGGTCCCCTGGTGTCCTGCTGCGCCCTGAGCCATGGCCACGGGAGCTGGTGGAGCCACGGGATGAGACGCTGCCCGTGGTAGAGCAGGAGGGTTTGCTGTAGGGGATAACCTCATCTGCAAGGGAGGAGACAAGGTTGGGATTTGGTGGTGGCATCCCATAACCTCTTGGGGACATGGCTGGTGGCTCTGGCTTACCATGATGGGTGACCTTGCGCTCAGCCCCGCTCAACTCCCGCTCTGCTGAAGGTCTGGGGGTCTCACCCGGTGGTGGCACCGGTGGTGGCGGCAGGTCTGTGGTGGAGAGCAAGGAGAGGGCTGATCCTCCACTTTTCCCTTTGGAGCATCCCAGTTTTCCCCTTCCTCTCACCTCCCTGTGGCTTTTCCCGGCGGTAGCGGCTGCATTTGGCCTTCAGGTGACGTCTTGGGGTTTCCCCGCGGGTTCTCCCTGGGGGTGACACAGGTTCAGCCCCACCACAGCTGGTGGGGTCCAAACCCACCCATCATATCCCTCCAAGGGCTCACCAGTGCTGGGGGGGCAGCGGGCATGGGGTAGGGGGACATCACCCATGTCTGGACTCAGCGGGGGGCTGGGTGCTGGTGGTGGGGTGCCGGTGCCTTGGGGGGGTCTCCTGGCAAAGAGGATGTGGGGTGAAGCCAACAGGAGGAGCTTGGTGGCAACCATGGTGCTGGTGCAAGCAACCTGGTGCTGTGCTGTGCCGGAGCCAAGGAACCCATGTGGTGGTGGAAAAACTGGATGTCAATGACAGGGGTGGGTGGGACTGGAGCATCACAGCTGAATGGCAGAGCCACAGCTGGATCGCAGCTTCACAAGAAGGGTTGCAATGGTACGGCTGGCTCACAATGGCACATCTGGAGCACAGCTGGATTGCAACCACATGGCTGGGTAGCAGTTACATAGCTGGATCACAGCACAGCTGGATTGCAGCCACACAGATGGTTGGAGCCACACAGCTGGGTTGGAATGGCACCACTGGACCATGGCAGAGCTGGGCCATGACAGCACATCTGGATGGCAGTGTCCCATCTCGCTCATGGTGGTGTCCATCACAGCTGCACATCTGGATTGTTTGGCCATAGCCATCCCACAGCATCATGGGTGGATGACGGTAGCATGTTCAGAGCACAACTGGACAGCAGGAATGGATGGTGACAACATGGATGGATCACAAAGGGACATCCGGATTCTTTTGGGACATCCAGACCCTAATGGAACATTTGGACACAAGAGGCATGCACGGCCAGATAGTGACAATATGGCTGCATTATGACAGGACATCTGGACCATGGTAGGATATCTGGACCCTGGTGGGACACCTGTGTCCCTGTGAGACATCTGGACCTCAATGACATGGTCAGAATATGGTAGCATGGCAGGGCTAGATGATGACAACATGTCTGGATTGTGATGGGACACTCAGAGTGTGGTGGGACATCCAGATCCTGATGGAAGACCTGGACTAAGTGAGGTCCATCTCCTACCGGGGGCTGTCGATGTCTCGGAGGCGGGGGATGTCCTCGGTGGCCCGGGGCGATGGTGTCAGGGTGGCAGTGGACCGGCAGCCAGAGGATGCGGTGGGTGAGGATGCAGCGGTGGCACAGGCGACTTCCTCAGCACCATACCACCCCTCCATCCCCAACCTGTGGAGTGGGGACACACGGTGGGGGCAGGGGCCAGCATGTCCTGTCCCCATCTAGGTCCCCACACTGACCTTCCAGATGCTTCTTCATCCTCATCTTCCTCCTCCTGGGCACAGTGGCTGAGCTCGCTGGCCGAGGGGGGTGGTGGCAGCAGCTCCGTCCAGCTTATGGCCGGTGGCTTCACCACTTGCCCCAGCTTCTTCCCTTTGGTCCCTGTGGTGAGGAAGGATGCTGGGGAAAGCTGTAGGGAGGGAGCAGTGCCACCAGCACCCATATGTCCCCCCACCCATCCCACCACCCTACTGCGGGGTGCCTGCGGGGCTGGGACATCCATCGATTGGGGGTAGGAGTTCCCATGGTGGGAGAAGGGACGAGGGAAGGTGTGGAGCTCCTCGCTGCCAGCCTCAATGGTGCTGTAGACCGGCCCCTCGGTGGGCCCAACCCCAAATTGCTCCATCTGGGTGATGTAACGGGTGATACCAGCATCTGTGGAGGACAGCCAGCACCATCAGCATACCTGCCCTTGGCAGGGGGTAGGAACTAGGTGATCTTTCCAACCTTGGTCCTTTCTGGATGATCTTTCCAATGAGATGGTCCCTTCCAACCCAAACCACTCCACGATTTTATGATCAAGGTTAACCATGACCTTCCAAACCCAAGCCACCCATCCCCATGGTGACCTCTCACCATTGTAGTATCTCTCATTGGTCCTCAAGCAACTGGCTCCACCACCACTCCATGTGTCTGCCAACCATGGATAACCACCACCTGTGGCTGCCCTGTGAGGAGATGAGATGAAGGGATGCACTGGGAATCCCTGGAACAGGGTGGGAATACCAGGGGCTTTACCTGTGTGCTAGAGCTGGGAAGGCGACTGCAGGAAGAGGTTGGGATGAGGATGGCTGGGGACCACGCCTGGTCCCCAAGGGCTTCCCATTGGGTGTGTAGGCAAAGGATGCTGCAAGGAGAGAGGCGGATGATGCTGTTGGGGTGGTAAGTGGTGGGTGGGGGGTCCCAAGGGTGACACCCCATTGTACCCGTGAAGTGGCTGAGCTCCTTCTTCCTCCGGCGGCGGCTGTAGAGCCACGCGGCAGCGGCAGCCAGGATGAGCCAACACGTGCCACCAACACTGGCGATGAACACCGGCTGCCGTGCCACCGCAGCCAAGTGCCCTGCCACGCTGCTCCCACCTGCCATTCCCATGTCCCGCTGCACCGGGAGCGCTGCAGAAACATGGGACAGAGCGGTGGGAGCGCTGAGGGGGGACCACGGCCACACAGAACCCATGGGTGCAACGAGGAACTCACTGATGCGGATGGGGATGGGGACACTGCGGGCGCCCACCCCAGCGCTCGTGGTGGCAGCGACCTCAGCGTGGTACAGGACACCAGGGACCAGACCTTGCAGCATAGCCACCAGCACCGAACCCTCTACACTCTGGTTGATGTGGAAGCGGCTCTCGTTGGCCAAGCACCAGATCTGGGGAAGAAGGTTGGGAGAAGCTATGGGGACATCATGAGGTGGTGCCAGGAGGGAATAGAGGGAACCTGTTGCACCCCACCACCCCTCACATCTCACCCCACAATCACATCCCACATCCCCATCTCACCCGCCCCACCTCCACCCCTTACCCTGTAGTCCCTGATGACCCCGTTCTGCTCTGCCAGTGGTGGTGGCTGCCACGAGATGCGGATGCTGGTGCCATTACCAGTCACGGTGACACCTTGCGGCGGGGCACTGGGTGCTGTGGGGTGCCACATGTGTGATGTTACCCCCAGGGTGTCCCTATGGGTCCCACCACCCCATCCATCCACTCTCACCTGCCTCGGGGGTGCTCAGGGCTCGCACTGCACTGTCCGGCCCATGGAGGTGGTGGAAGAAGGGCTGGACCTTGACCTCATAGTGCTGCCCACGGTGCAGGTCAGTGAGCAGCACCCCACGGTCCTCTGGTGCCAGCAGCACCCGTGCATCCTCCCAGCTCCCACCGTGGTGCCGCAGCAGCACCCGGTACCCCTGCAGGAAGGGTGTCTGGTGCTGCACCTGTGGAGAAATAAGAGCGGATGGGTGCTGGGTGCTGGCACTGGGAGCTCTGCGCTGGTGGTGTGGGGCAGCACTCACGGTCCAGGAGAGGCGGACGGCGCCCTGGGGAAGCACCTCGGGCTCCTGCAGGTGCACGGCCACTCGTGCCAGGTCCTGTTGCACCTTCTCGGGATCCAGCCCGGGCTGCAGGGCGCTGGGGTCTGCTCAAAACATGACAGCGAGAAGGGACATGGGCGCCTCGCTGGTGGCACCAAGTGTGGGTGCTGTGGTGACACTGTGTTCCCATGGTGGGTCAGGAAACTCTGTTGGTAGCATCGGGTGGGGATGCACACAAAGGTTTTGTGTGTGGGTACCTCCATTAGTATCACTAACAAAGGATGCACCCAAGGATGCTGGGTGCATGGGCACCTTTATCAACATCACCAAGCAGAGATGAACCCAAGGGTGATGAGTTCATGGGCACCTCCATTGTTATCACCAAGTGGAGATGCACTGAAGAGTGCTGGGATCATGTCACCCCCATCAATATTATCAGCTGAGGAGGCACCCAAAGACAGTGATCGCCTCCATCGGCATCCCCAAGTGGACATGCATGCAAGGGTGCTGGGGCCATGGGCATCATCAGCCTCACCACCAGGTCTCACCTTGGGTGCGCACAGGCTCCGAGGCGCCACTGGGATCGCTGATCCCATGGGCATTGACCGCTCGCACCAGGAAGATATAGATGGTGTCAGGGACGAGGCCACTCACAGTGTGGGTCTCACCTGCCACCTCAGCTGCCACCGTCTGCCATGGGCCACCCACCTCCTGGCTGCCAGGGACAGAGGGGACCATGGTGGGGTGGCTCTGGGCCTCCACGTCCCCATGCAGCCGGTGGGGATGCTCGTGCGGTACCTGAAAGCCTCCACTATGTAGGAGGTAACGCCGGTGGCAGCGCTGTCCTCGTTCCCTCTCCAGCTCAGGGTGACGCTGCTCTTGGTGACGTTGGTGACCACAGGGGTGGAGGGTGGCCCAGGGAGGACTCCAGGCAGGGGGGAAGGTGGGGACAGGTCGGGCCTGTCACCTGCGGGGAGGTGCACGGAGATGTGGGGCAGCTTCTTCCCCAGTGCCACAGTGTCCCCAGTGATGTCCCCATGACTCACCGTGCACCTCCAGCGTGATGCCCCAGCGTGTGTCACCTGCCGGGCTGGGGGCCACGCACTCATAGTGCCCTGAGTCCATCACCTGCGAGGGCAGAGCTCCTGCCCCACCACCCTGAGCACCTGTCGCCTGGCACCCAGCACCCTGACCACCCATTGCCCACTGCAGCCACAGCTATTTACATCTACCAGCCCTTGCAACCAGCACCCCAAGCACTCATTTCCCTTTGCACCCACCAGTCCTGAGCATCCACCCCACATTGCACCCACCAACTTGAGCATCCATCTCCTTTTGTACCCATCACCCTTTGCCTCCACCACCCTGAGCACCCACCAACCCTTGGAACCCACCAATCTAAGCCCCACCAACCCTGAGCACCCATTTCTATTTGCACCCAGCACCCTGAGCACCCGCTGCCCTTGGCACTCACCACCGAGAGCACCCATTGTCCATTGCAGCCACAGCCTTTTGCATCTACCACCCCTGAGCACCCACCACTCTGCACACCCACTGCCCCCTGTACCCATCTCCCTGAGCACCCTTTGCCCCATCCCACTCTGTGTCTACTGCACTGGCTCACCCGGAGGCCAGTGATCCGCAGGGAGCCATTCTCCTGTAGGCTGGCACGGGGCTCAGCACCCACCAGGACATTCCCGTCCTTCAGCCACCCCACGTTGGCCATGGGGTCGCCACCACCCCACACTGGGCACGGCAACCGAGCCGTGGCCCCCACTGGCAGCACGGTGTGGTTTGTGGGACCCCATTGGATCACTGGTGCTGCAGGGGAAAGGCCAGGAACACCAGGAATAGCACAGTGCTGGGTGGTGTAGTGATGGATGGTGGATGGCCCCATTGTCTGCTGCGGTGGGACTCACCTTCTTCCACTTCTAAGCGTGCCTTGGCCAGGATGCTGCCAGCCACGCTGATGGCCTGGCACAGGTAATTCCCGGAGTCGGAACGCTGCACATCTAAGATGGTCATGGAACCACCAGGACTCACTGCAAAGCGGCCGCTGGGATGCGGGGACTGGCCAGGGAACAGCAGTGTCTGGGGAGGGAGGGTGCTGAGCTGGGATCTCTGTCTCAGCCCACATCCCCATTGCACCGTGGGGACAGGGATGGGGACAGACACAGACCTGGCTCCCCTCCTTCTGCCAGAACACTGCGGGTGGTGGGTTGCCCTGGCTCTGGCACTGGAAGGTGACGCTGTGGCCGAGGGGGACAGTCTGGTCACGGGGCCCGGTGACAAGCTGGGGGGGCACTGTGGGTGCGGGGATACACAAGGGCTTGGGCACTGCTCAGCCAGCACCCATGGGTGCTCCCTGAGGGACCCTCCTTACCATGCACCATGAGGGTGCCCGAGGCCTCGGAGCGCCCCACGCTGTTGTCAGCCACACAGGTGTAGGTGCCCTCATCCTCCGGGCGCAGCCGCACAATCCGCAGTGTGTTGTCAGGAAGCACTTCCCACCTGGAAGCGTTTTGAGGGTGTGGGGTACTGCGGGGATGTGGGTTGCGATGGGGATGTGGGATGCAATAGAGATGCAGGATGTGCTGAGGATGGACAACACCACAGGGACATGTGATGCTATGGGGATACTTGATGCCATTGGGATACCATTGGGATGGTGACACTCACCTCCCTGGTGGCATCTCACCCTCCTCCTTGCGCCATCGTGCCGAGGGCTGCGGGTCTCCCACTGCCTCGCAGGGGAACTCCACCGTCCCCTCCACCAACACCGCCTGGTTCAGAGGTCTCCGGCCGAATGCCGGACGCTCTGTGGGGGCCATCATCAGCTCCATGGGATGCCACCCCCCATGGGGACACCCCAGAGCCGCCATCCCCTGTCCCCACGCACCAAAGACCAGCAGCTCGGCCGGCTCACTGTCCTTCTCCCCCACCACATTGCTGGCCACGCAGATGTAGACACCAGCATCGCTCTTGCGGGTGTTGGCCAACATCAGCTTCCCACCGCGGAGCTATGGGCAGACCAATCCAACCCGGGTGGGTTGGGATGGGTTGGGATGGGGTTGGATGGGTTGGGATGGGGTTGGATGGGATCAACCTCCCTTATCCCTCACCGTCAGGCGCTCATCCATGACGCTCAGCCGGGCTCCGTTCTTCTTCCAGGAGACGCTGGGCTCCGGGTGCCCGCGGGGTGGGACACACTCCAGCACGGCCGGTTCTCCCGCTGCCACCACCACATCCCCAGGGGGCTGCCGGAACTCATCCCGCAGCACTGTGGGATCAGCCCTGCCTCAGTTTCCCCATTGCATGGGGCAGGACTCCCATGTTGAGCCCTGGTCCCCCAAGTCCTGGGGACTGAGTCACACTGAGGTGCCACCAGGGACCGTGGTCAGTGCGTGTCAGAGGTTTTCATTCCTTTGCAGTCAGTTTTGGCTATTTTCAGTTGTTTTCACCTTTTTCGTGTAATTTCTTTTCCATTATTTTCCTTTCCCTTCTCTCATTGTCATTTCCAATCACTTTTTTTCCTCCCCTTTTCCCACCTTTCAGTTCTTCCCATGGTTTTCCACTCGTTTTCAGTGCCTTTTCAAGTATTTTCACCTATTCCCACTGATTTTCTTTCACTTAGTTTCATATACCTTTCACTTATTTTCTTCCTTTTCCGTTTACTTTTCACTTATTTCCAATTATTTCCATTGATTTTTACTTTTCTTCACTTATTGTTTTCACTTCTTTCCAATTATTTTCGCTTCATTTTATTTCCCATTATTTTCACTTCTTTTCCTTTCGTTTAACTACTTTGCTTTCATTTCTTTTCACTCATTTTCATTTATTTTCCTTATTTTCACCTATTTCCAATTACTTTTTATCTCTACATTTATTTCCAATTATTTTCACTTTTTCCCTCCATTTCTTTTCACTTCTTTGCACTCATTTTCACTTATTTCTAATTGGTTTTACTTATTTTCATTAATTTTCCATTATTTTCTCCCCTGCCTTATTTTTCCCTATTTTCACTCCTTTTCACTCCTCCTCGCCTCTTTTCCCTCAGCAAAGTCTGGGCTTCTGCAGCCACTCAGCCCCATGGCCTAGGCTCAGTGGTGACCCCAAATCTTCCCAGACCCCCAAATCCACCGCATCCCTGTCCCCCTCAATCCTATCCCTCTGCCCCAATCCCATCGCGTGGCTGTCTCTGACCTGACCCCATCCCATCTCATTGCTGTCTCCGATCCCATCCCATGGCTGTCTCCTATCCCATCCCATTGCATGGCTGTCTCTGAGCTGACCACAGCCCATCCCATCCCATGGCTGTCTCCAATCCCATTCCATCCCCATGGCTGTGTCTGATCTGACCTCATCCCATCCCATCCCATCCCATCCCATGGCTGTCTCTGGTCTGACCCCATTCCATCCCATCCCATGGCTATCTCCAATCCCATCCCATCCCCATGGCTGTGTCTGATCTGACCTCATCTCATCCCATGGCTGTCTCCAATCCCATCCCATCCATGGCTGTCCCCTCCGCACCAGGCAGCAATGTGGGCACTGACCAGCCACGTGCAGCGAGGCATTCCTGCTGGTGGCCTGCCCCAGGCGGTTCCTGGCCACGCACACGTAGACACCTTCATCCTGCCTCCCGCGCCGGCCGTGCAGAACACGCAGGAAGAACAGGGACCCCCCTGGCAGCAGCGAGCGGTGGGAGCGTGGCTCCTCCTGGTCGGTCTCCACACGCTCCCCATCCTTGTACCACTCCACGGCGGGCGGTGGCCTGCCCTCGGCCTTGCAGCTCAGCGTGGCCGGGTCCCCCCGCAACACCAGCACGTCCGTGGGGTGCTCCACGATGCGGGGAGCCGTGTCCTCCAGCTGCGGGTGCGACTCTGTGCAGGACATGGGGACCAGGAGGTGAGATGAAGCGTGGTCAGGTCTCAGTCTGTTGTATTGCCCCCAGCCCAGCCCATGGTGAGTGCTGGGGGGGACAGCAGAACTGGGCAGGTGTCAAAGCTCAGACATACGCAGAGGGATGAGGACGGAGGACAAAGCATCTCCGCACACAGTAACCCCCCTTTTCCACCCAGATTCCAATAGGGCATCGCAGGGAAAATGGATCTGAAGCTAAATTCCCCCCCAAAACGGGTTTTTTCTGTCAACTGCAAGCGCTGATTTCCCAAAGTGGAGCTGGGAACTCCTGGATGCTTCGGTTTAAGTCTCAAAACACCCATATTGGGTTTGTGGGGTTGTGCCAGGCCAATTCCCACTGTTAGGACATGAGAATGATGGTGCACTCATTAATGCTAGAATAATTAATGCTGGGATAATTAATGCTGATTAATTAATGCCCCACTGGTGCTGCACTTCAGGCTGTGCTCACTCAGTGTCCTGCTGCCCACAATGCACACAATACATGTGCATGCATACACATGCAGCTTGCACGCACATATGTGCATGCACATGCCAGGACATGCATACAGCCACGCACAGGCCCACAGGCATGCATCAGCACATGTTTGCACATGTGTGTGCACTTACAGACACACTTGCACATGCGTGCATTCATACATGCACTTACATAGGTGCATCATACGTGTGCATACAAGCAGGATGTGCATGCACACACACACAGGCACACATGTGTTCACCCACAGGCATGCACACACTCATTTACACACACGTGTATTCACACGGGGCGGTGTATGCACACACAAGTGATGCCCGTGTGTGTGCACATGTGTGCAAATGAGGAGGACACGTGTTTGCACACATATGCACATGTGCACACTCAAGCACATCCACACACGTGAGCATCATGGCATCATGGGGGGGGATTTGGAGCACCTGGGGGGTGCGTTGCCATGAGGCCGGGATGCGTTGCCATGGGGATGCAGGATGCTGCAGGTACTGGTACCCTGGGGGGCAGCAGCGGGGGCCGGGGGGGCACAGCTGGGCCCAGTGGCTAATTGGGGCAAGTGGGGGGGGTCAGGGAAGAGCCCTCCTGTGCTCAGGGGAGGGCTCCAGGCAGTTTGGGGACACTCAGAGCCAACCGCAGGGGAAGATCAGGCTGAAAAAGGGGGGAGGCTCAAAAGTGGCTTGAAATTCAGACGGACATCCCATTCCCACACATCCTCCCACACTTTGTCCTGGATCAGGGACACAGGGCTGGTCTGGGACACAGGAATATGTTGGAGAAACAGAGTCTCTCCAGCTTTGGGGACATGGAGATTGAGAACACAGGGCTCGTTTGGGGGGCACTGGGACTGGTTTAGGGACGTGGGGGCTTTCCCAGGTCAGGGTCTGGGTATTGGATTGGGAACACAGGGACTCCCAGTTCGGAGTCTGAGGATTGATGTGGGGGCACGGGGAAAGCGTGAGGACATTGGGTCGCTCCTCGTTTGGGAACACGGGGTTGTTCCGGGGACGCCAGGACAGTTTGGGAGCACCAGGTCAGTCCCGGTTCACGATCGGGGGGGCGGTGTAGGGACACGGGGCTGGTTTGGGGTAGCTCCCTATTTGGTGACACCGCCCTGGTACCAGTTCGGGGTCCCAGGGACTATCTGGGGACACGGAGCCGGTCCCTGTTGGTCGGGGGACACGGAGCCGGTCCCGGCGTGAGGACACGGGGACAGTTTGGACACTCCGGGTCAGTCCCCGTCTGGGGACACTGGGCAGGTCCCAGTGAGGACCTGGCCAGGGGTGCGGATCCGGACTGGGGACAGCGGGACAAGGGGACAGCGGACACAGGGCCACATACCGTTGCCCGGGTCGAGCCCGGGGAGGTGCAGCGCGGCGATGGTGCTGTTGACGCCGAGCAGGAGCTCTGAGGAGTTGGAGCCCTCGGCTCCCAGCGAGTCCGCGAACAGGTTCATCTGCAGCAGCGTCTTCAGCAGGTACCGCAGCATCCTCAGCTCGACAAGGTCCGACCCGGCTCAGCTTGGTTCAGCTCTGCTGAGCTCCGCTCTGCGCGACTCGGGACGGGTCGGCACGGCTGAGCCCGGCTCGGCTCAGCACGGTCCGACCCGGCGCTGCTGAGCTTGACTTAGCCCAGCCAGGCTCGGCACAGCCTGGCTGGGATGAGCCCAGCTCGGGTCAGCGAAGCTCAGCTCAGTTCTCGGCTCAGCTCTGCCCAGCCCGGCTCAGTTCAGTCCAATCCAGCTCAGCCTAGCCCGGTTCAGCTCAGCTCAGCTCAGCCCAGCCCAGCTCAGCTCAGCTCAGCTCAAGTCAGTTCAGTTCAGTTCAGCCCAGCCCGGCTCGGCTCGTCCCGCAGCAACGCCTCCCGTGTCCGGCGGGGATGGGGGCGCGGCCAGAGAGGGGGGGTGTACTGGAACCACTGAGAGCCTCGGACTTGAGAGTGGGAGCGCCTCACAAGCATATACGAAAGATGCTGTTGAATTGGTAATTAGCAATTAGCCCCTTAATTAATGTGATGTGTGAAGCAATGCGGCTTCTCCAGCGAGCCCCCGAACATGGGAGGTCGTTACAGAGGAGTCCTTACGGTGGCACGGTGCCACTAAAGATCTCCTTGGAACAGGGAAGAGAGGAGAGGGGATGATGAGATGGGGGAAAAAGGGGTATTGGGAGTGTGGGAAGCATGGGGAGGTTGGGGAAGAATGGGAGATGGGGGGCAAGGGAGGAACACATCTGTGTGCACATCTGGCAGGGAGAGTAGGAGAAGGGACCTCACATCTGCGGCAGGTAAACCCGGGCAGCACATATGGGGAGGAGGTGTGAATATGCCCCAAACGTGTTTCACATCTGAAAAGCTCTTGGGACACACCTGAGGCACTGAGGGGCTCTGAGATGTTCCGATCTGAGAGGCTTGGGTGCTTTGGGCAAACATCTGGACACACAGCCGAAGGAAGGCACAGGGATGCCTGCGCACATCTGGAGAACGGAGTGGTTTGCAGCCGTGCACATCTGGAGGTGCAAGTAGGAGGAAAGTGAGCGCACATTTGGAGAGCTCGTACCAGCACACTTCCTCTTCATCCTAGAGCTGTGCTGGGACCACATCTGGATCCCTATGCCCATCTGGGACTGCTCAGCCTCAGCAGCACCCTCTGGGCTCTCCGTATCCCATCAAATCCGCCGTGTCCCGGCACTGTGAGACTCCCATCCCGGTGTCTCAGGGGCGATGCATTATTCATCCCTCCCTCCCGCCGCCCAGGCGTGGAGAAAGTAAATATTAATTTCATAGGACCACAAAGCTTTTCCGTTCCTCCTGCTGGGAATGTGGCAGCCCAAGGATTTCCCGGTAGGATCAAAAGATGAGAAATAAATTATCCATAGTATAATAGGTTTAACCAACTATTATACAAATAATTCTCCAGAATGGGAGTTGAAGGTGATGCTGGAATATTAACTGCTGTGGTATTCCCCATCTCATCTCTTTTTGGGTGTTCCCAAAAACCTGAGCCATGGGGATAGGATATCTCTGGCTGGGAATAGGGGCTAGAAAGGGGATGTTAATCCTGTTTTGATGTTTTGGGCCTCTTTTCATAGAGTTCTTTGAAGACAGAGGGAGATTTTAATGGGAATCCTGGAGTTTTTTGGGGAAGCCCCAGGGATTAAAGTGTATTAATCCCGCTATGAGGCCCGAAGCTGCAGCGATGGGCTCCCGGGGGTGACATGCACACATCCATCACCTCCGAGATGCGCTTGGGATGGGGAATGGAGACAAAGGAGCCGCCTCATCCCGATGGATTATCCTCTCTCTTGGCTTCATCCCTGTTAATCAGCTGGGCAAACAGCGGCCGCCGGGGCAGCGCCTCCTCGTTAGCAGATTTATGAGCGCGTTTAATTGTGCTTTTATCCCACGATTAGAGACTGTTTGCCCAGGCTTTGCCCAAACCAGTCCCAGATCACCCCAAAGCTGATTTGGAACTGGGAAAACAGGGGGCTGTTTCCCTGTTATCCTCGTTATTCCTCCTTGTTTTCATTGCATCCTTCCTCCTCCTTTTTCACACAGCTCCACAGGGCATTATCCGGATAGGGAAACTGAGGCACAGTAATGACGAGCGACAAGGGATTTGTCCGGGCAAATGAGGTGCTGGGGTGTGTGTGCGTGTTTAAATCCTTCACAGCCCAGTTATTAACATCCCCCCCGGGGCCCCCCAATCCGGTTTGCTGGAAAATGAGGCTTTGGGAATATTTATGGAGGTTGTGGGGGGGGACATACACGATGGGGGATAGGAAGGAAAGGGGTGGACAGGAAGGGAGAGGAACAGCTGGGGGGTGGTGGGGAGAGGAGTAGGGCTGGGTAATGGTGGGGGTTGAATGATGTAGGGGATGGCGCTAGGGGGAAATAGGGGAATGTACTGGGATGATACAGGGGATAATACTGGGATGATATAGGGGAACCTACAGGGATGCTGTAGGGGAACCTGCTGAGGTGCTGTTGGGGATGATATTGCGATAATGGAGGGGATGATACTAAGATGCTAGGGGAATGTACTGCAATGATATAGGGGAACCTACTGGGGTGCTATAGGGCAACATACTGGGATGTTGGAGAGAATGACAGTGGGAGACTTTAGGGGGTGACACTGGGATCCTTTAGGGATAACGATGGAATGTTTTAAGGAATGATGCTGAGGGGCTGTAGGGAATTACACTGAGATGTTATAGGGAATGATACTGGGATATTGTAGAGTGATGTGGGATGCTGTAGGGGATGACACTGATATGCTACAGGGGATGACATTGAAATATTAAGGAGAAGATGGCTAGGATCCTTTATGGGATGATGCCAGGATGCACTAAGGGAAAATGCTGGGATGCTTTGGGGGAGCCCATTGGGATGCTGTAGTGGATGACACTGGGATGCTTTAAGGAATGATGGAGGAATGCTTTAGGGGATGATGCTGGCATGCCCTAAGGAATAATGCTGGATATTTTCTGGAGCGTCCAAGGGTGCTTTAGGGGATGCCAGTGGGATGCTTTAAGGAAAGATTCTGGGCTTTAGGGGATGCCAGTGAAATGCTTTAAGGAAAGATTATGGGATGCTTTAGGGGAGTTTATGAGAATGCTTTAAGAGATGATGCTGGGATGCTGTTGGGAAGCAAACTGGAATGCTTTAGTGAATGTCACTGGGATGTCTTAGGATAGTTATGCCAGAACATTTCAGGGGATGATGCTGGGATGCATGGAAGGGTGCAGGGATGTATTAGGAATAGCGAGACACTTCAAGGGAGGACACTGGGATGTTTTAGACCAGCTGAGATATTGAGATGATAACAGTGGGATCCTTTAGGGCACGGTACTGGGTTGCTTTAGAGGATGGTGCTTGGACTTATTAGGCGATGGCACTGGGAAGCTTTAGGGGAGCATACTGGGAGGCTGTAGGGGATGACGCTGAGGTGATTTAGGGGAAAATATTGAGGTGCTTTAGGGGAAAATGCTGGAATGCTTCTGAAAGCATCCCCTAGGATGACACTGGGATGCTTTAGGGGCCGGTGCTGGGATACTGTAGGGGACAATGCCAGGACACCAAGGGCGGATGCTGGGATGTTTCAGGGCACGCACTGGCATGCTTTCAGGAATGACGCCGGGATGCTTTAGGTGAGCATCTGGAGCTGCTGCAGGGGATGACCCGGGGCTGCTCTGTGTGGGCTGCCCCAGAGGACGGGTGTCAGTCTGTCCTTCCTGCACGCCTGGCAGGCGCAGAAGGCCGGTGGGTTGGAGTCTCAGCCCGCCTCATTACTTCGGGAAAGCCGGAGCCCATGTGTTCTGGAAACGAGGGACTGGGGGTATATTAACATCCCATTCCCACCTCTTTAATATAGAGTTTGTGGAGATCATTTATCAGCCGGGGCTCCCTCCAGGGCCGGGGGAAGTCGGGCAGAGCTCGGCAGCTGGGGCACAGCGAGAGGCGAGGGATGCTCGTTCCCGAAGGAAGCCGATTCCCGGTTTAACAGGTAGTGGCTCATGTGCGAATCGCTAGTTTGGGACCGGCGCATCATTGGGAAGAGCTCTATCAAAGCTGGGCTTAATTGGGTGGAAGGCTTGTTTGCATGGCCGCTAATGGGGGATCAGAGGGCCGGGGACCCAGCGCTGACGGCCCTACAAAGGCAAGCAATTACTTGCTTGTCTGCATTATGTATTAACCCATCTGGGGCCGGAATATTGCCTTTGAAAGGGAGACAAAGGCAGGGGCGTGATGCTCCAATTCACCCGCCTGAGTTCCTTTTGTGCGCTCCAGGGGCAGCTGGATACGAGATGCAGCCCCCGAGGATGCTGATGGGGACCAGCCCTCAGCATCCGCTCAATATCCCCCCAGACATCGCATCCAGCACCTTCCAGACCTCACCGTGGTTTCCTGTCCGCAGCCACGGGATAGCAGGGTAATCAGAGCTTTGGCTTTAATGAGCCACCGTCGCAGTTAATAAGTTTATACTGCTTTTTGTCCGTGGTTTTTGGCGATGAGAAGTTAATTATGGCTAGGTCAGGAAGTTGCAGAAAGCTCTATATCCAACGACATTCCCGCTTGGCTTTTAGGCTAATTGTTAATTATCTTTATGGAGTTGGAAGGTTGGCTTGAAGGAGGAGGTGGGGGAGCAGTGGGGAGCAGGGGAAGAGGTTCACATAGCTGCATTAAGCTGCTTGTCCCTGCATTTCCATGTCCCTGGGGAGCTGAGGATGACCACAATTCCTTGCAGAGAAAAGCCCCACTGAGAACAGCCACAACTCATCGCAGGGAGGCTGAGGACGGACACAGCTCTCTACAAGAATGATTCTTGGAGTTCAGTGGGTTGGGGACAAGGGGGGCACCCACAGTCCCCGCTCCCCTCCCAGTTGTGCCATTAGCCAGCGGTCAAATGGCCCTAATGGGGACGCGGGGCTGCATCACAATCAGCTGCTCTGGAGGAATAATGAATCTTTCAATCCCTAATTAACCGTTAACCTCATTTGCATCCCGCCCCGTTATGGTGATTGGCGCCTGATTAGCTCCGGCCCAGGGGTCTTCACATAGCACAGCCCGAGGGGCCCCGCCATGGCTTGGGGACGCTGTATCCAGCCGTGGTGACACGCTGGCGGGGCTGGCAATGGGGACATGTTCTTTAGGGGATGTGCCAGTGGTGGGGATATCAACTGGGGACCCTGTTTTGGGGACACATTGTAAGGCTGGTTGCGGGTGCAGCCCTCTGGGAACACGGTGTGAGATTGGCATCCTTTGGGGATGCAGCAGAGACATCTATTTGGAGACAGACACAGTGCAGGGCTGGCAGCACGGGCATCCCTTAGGGGACACATCAGCAGCGGGCACATCTTCCTGGGGACACACCACAGGGCTGGCAATAGGGACATCCCTTTGGGGATGTGATGGCGGTAGGGACACCCCTTTGGGGGCAGGCCAGTACTGGGCCCTTTGGGGGCATGCCACAGGGGTGGCAGTGAGTGCATCCCTTTGGGGACACTCTGTAGGGCTGGCACTGGGGACATGCCTTTGGGCATGTGATGACAGCAGGGACACCCCTTTGGGGGCAGACCAGCGCTGGGCCCTTTGGGGACATGTCAGAGAGGTGGCAGTGGGTGCATCCCTTTGGGGACATCCTTTTTGGGGAACACACGGCAGAGCTAGAAGTGGGGATATCTCTTCAGGGGCAGGCAGTCTGTGACAAAGACGCTGCTATCCTCGGTAAGGGGGGGGTTAATGCTTCCCCAGACCCTCCCCCTGCCGCCTCGCAGCCCCTAATCCCCCTAATTAGAAGGGGATAATTGCGGCCCCTGATTGCTCGGCCGCTCTCCTGCCAGATGTGCTGCAGCCCGCCCAACACCCCCAATGCGGCCCTTTCTGTCCCCCCACCCCATGTTTAACCAACACAACCCTAATTAAAGCGAATAATTAACCCATAGGCCTCCTCCTAAACCACCCCACTTGGATGAGGGAGCTCGGGGGGTCCGGCCGGGTCAGAGCTCGTTCGTCTTGGCTTAACGAAGAGTTTGGGGAGCAGCGGGGGCCCCCCGTTACCTGCCCCCCGAGGTCATCGATCAAGGCCCCCCCCCGCGGTTCTGGCTCGGAGCTTGGGGTGCTCAGCCTCAATCGAGAATGCTCAACACCAATTTGAGGGGTGCTCAGCCCAGATTTGGGTTGGTTTAGCCCCAAGGTTTGGGGATGCTCATCCCCAAGGTTTGGCATAATCAGCCCCAATAGGGGGGGTGCTCAACCCCAGTGATGGGTGCTCGGAGGGTTCCCGTGTGTTTGGGTGTCCCTGCCCCGCACACGGGGTCCGGTTGCCCGTGGGGGTCCTAAAGCCACGCCCCCCGCAAAAAGCCACGCCCCCCAGCTCCGCCCATCATAGCCACGCCCACTGCCCATAGCCTCACCCGGCGACGAACCGCGCCCCCGTGGCCTCAGCAATGGCCACGCCTCCTCATGCATAAACCACGCCTACCGATCAATTAGCCACGCCCACTCATTACAGCCCTGCCGCCATGCCCCGCCCCTGCCCCTTTTGGCCACGCCCCCCACCTCCCACCGCCCCGCCGCCGGCGGAAGCCGCGCGTCAGTTCCGCCCGCTCGGTGCGGCACCTCCAAGATGGCGGCGCCCTGCGGCTCCTCGCAGCTCCCGGCCGAGCCGCCGCTGAAGGTGCCCAAGATGGAGGTGCTGTCGCCGGGCTCTCCCAGCGCGCTGAGCGACGGCAACCCCAGTCTCTCCGACCCTTCCACTCCCAGCGGCGCCTCTCCGCTCGGCACCGGGCCGCCGGCTGGTGGGGCCGGCCGCGGCGGGGCCTCGCCCTCCGTCTCCTTCTCGCCGGGCGCTGCCGCCGCCGCTGCCGCCGCTTGCCGAGGGATGTCCTGGACGCCGGCGGAGACCAACGCGCTGATCGCCGTCTGGGGTAACGAGCGGCTGGTGGAGGCGCGGTACCAGCAGCTGGAGGGCGCCGGGACCGTGTTCGGCAGCAAGGCCCCCGGGCCCGCCATGTACGAGCGCGTCTCCCGCGCCCTGGCCGAGCTGGGATACGAGCGCACCCCGTCCCAGTGCCGGGAGCGCATCAAGGTACCGCGGCCGGGAAAGGGAGCACGGAGGGAGGGAAGGGAGGTGATGTCCCGATGTCCCGCGGCTGCTTTTAGCTCTGGGGTGTCTCCTCGTGGTCTCTCATGTGAGCCGGTTTGGGCTTTCTTTGGGAAGCTGTGTCTGCAAGGCTCAATCCCTTCGGAATCGACGCTGAAGCATCCTGTGGTCCTGGTTGGGGGTTTGGACTATCCTCTGGACCAGGCATGGGGACACGGTGTCTCCTGGGATTAGCCTTTTGTGCTGGCTGTGCTGGTAGCTTTCCTGAGCATCCCTGGGTGGGGGACACCCCATCCCTTGGGATCACCCCGTCAGGGTCTCCTCACTCAGGCAGTTTTCCAGAGCATTTTGTGAGCCTGGCTGTGGGCATCCCATGGGCTCAGTCTAGGCTCTGGGCCTGCGATGGGGGCACTGTGTCCCCTGGGGTCAGCTCACTGGCTATCTGCAGTACCCAGTTGGCATCTCCTGGCCTGGAGCCATGTCCTGGGGGTTCAGCTCTTGCACTCAGAAGCATCTTTTGGACCCGGGTGCTGCATCCTTTGGGTTTCTTCCCATATGGATTTGCTGTGGCAGCATCTTTTGGTCCTGAGTTGGGAAGAGGATGGTGTCCCAGCCGTTTCATTCCCCTTGGACAGCCCCCAGCAGCATCCTTTCCCCTGGGATTTTGAGGCACCACATCACCATTGCTGTCCTGAGTGTCTTGGGTTCATGAGTGGGTGGCAGTTGCCTTCCACGGGTAAAGGAGACTCCCAGTTACCCCAGTAATGAGGGCTAATTTGAGCTCTGATTGCCCTCTTGTTCTTGTGGCTCCTTCCGTAGCTGTGGAATTGCCTTATAGGATACAACATCTTCCACTGGCCCACCCCAGGGTGTGCTGTGGGCTCTGAAACCTCTTTAATGATGAAACCTGTCCTCCAGCAGCCCCAGGGATGCCTGTCCTCTGGTGGCAGGTTTTAAAGAGGGATCATTCCAGTTGCATCATTCCCTGTGGAAGAGGGAACAGCTGGGTTTGGTGTCCGGCTTGGGGGCATCCCATTCCTACAAAGAGGAGCTGTTTGGCGGGACCGTTGTGGGAATCACTGTGGGATCTTATAGAGTAGGTTGGGCTGGAATGAAGCTTGGAAGGGTGGATTCAACATTCCCAGCTCCCTCCAGCTTTACAAGTTTTAGTCTCTCAGTGTGTTTTCCTCTTGTCATCCTGTTGATTCCAAGTATTTGCTGCTCAGGGATTTATTTCCCTTGAACACATCCGAAGAGTTTTTGAGCCGCAACCTGAAGTCTCTTTGAGTCCCTTGTTTTCTCAGCAGCTTTCAAGGTGCTCGTTGCTTAAACTGGTTCTTCTGCAGAGCTTTGGTCTTTTCCAGAGGCTGATGCCTGATGGAAATGTTACTTGAAGTGGTTTGGTTTTGGCCACAAGACTCTGATGGGTTTGGGTTGTGGTAGGAGCTTATGCAGCAACTGTAGAGACCCCTACCCCTATTCTGGCCACAGGCTCTGGAACTATTGATGCTTCAGGTGATGCTGAGCAGGTTGTGAGAAGTCTCACATTAAATGAGCCCAGAATTGACTGGCTTTGGGTGATGCTTTTGGATGGAGGTGGTCACAAGTTGTAGCTGCTGTGGGTCCAGAACAAGCATTTTGGTGACTGCTGGAAGATCCTATCCTCCCAGTGGTTTGTGAGCTTCTCACAGAGGAGGATTTTTCCTCTTTTCTTTAAGGAGTGATGCTTGACCACATCTTTGCCCATAAAAAGGTCACACTTGAAAGAAACCACACATCAGGCGCCAACCAACCAGCCAGCCTGGAGGCAATAACAGAGCACAGGGCTTGTCTTTATCACCTCCAAAAGCAGCTCTAGACAGACCAGGTAGGTGTTTCTAGATCAACACACTATATGTTGGCATGAATCTTCAATGCCATAGTGTCCTGCTGGAAGGGAGCCGTCTTCTTGCCACTTGTGCACTGTCCTGTGTCTGTAGTCATTCACGGGTTGACCTTGCTGGGTGAAGAACCGCCGCTGGACATCGGTTGTGTCCAGCACCCTGTGCCCATCATGCTGTTACATATCCCAGATCCCCATCATGGAGATCTTCATCAGTGCAATCATCTGGAGCCACAAAAAAAATGGCTTTTCCAAAGGCTTGGGGCTTGCAGTAGGTTTTTGGCTGGAATGTTGTGAAATAGGTACTCATGGAGAGCTGGGGGTTCTCACAAGAACCCAGAGTTGACCTTGTTATAGGGATTATTGAGATAGTTGTGGTAGCTGCTGCTATCCCTAAAATCCCAGTTTTTGTGGAATTCCAGGCAGAATCAGCTGTTTGACTCTTGATACTCAACCGAGAATGAAAATGACTTCTAGGTGTGGAGGGCTCAATGCCTGGATCATCTTGGAGACAGAGGAGGATGACTTGAACGCGCTGTTGGCGCTTCATAGTCCTCTACTGTCAGCTGTCTGAGCTGAAAACGGAGCTGGGAAGGTGGTGAGGAAGGAGCACATGGCTGCATCATTCCATGTATTATCTATCATGTCCCATATTTCCCTCAAGGGCCTGTAGTGTGAGGATTTGCAGATGTATTATAGAAGTAAATCGTGCTTAAAACCATATCGGTTTCCACTTATTTTGTCTTCAGAACCCCTGCCTTCTGTGGAATCTGCCAAGTCTTGAGGAGCGAGTTTAAAATGACCTGGAAAGGAAGAAGTCAACTCTAAAGGAGAAAGTTTTCCACTTGTATGACATAGTTGCATTCCCTCCTAATTCAAACAGGATGCAAAGGAAGGTCCCAAATTTTCCTCTGTCTCTCAACATCTGCATGTGCTTTGTTGCACTGCTGGCTTGCAAGCTGGGAATGAGACCTTGCTTGTGTTTGAGCCACTCTGGAAGTGTCTGTTTCAAATTTAGGGATTCACACATAACCATCCCAGCAGCTTTTCCTAGTTTCTTCCTTCGGAAAGGGGCCTTGAATCTGATTCTGTGACTCTGAGGACAGTGATTGGCGAGTTCAGCAATTGGGAGCTGAGAATTGGAACATCTTACTTCTTGCCTGGTAGCTTCCCAGAAAAGCTGTCCTGTGCTCTGTGGCTTCCTTATCCGGGTGCATCGAGTCATATCCTTAATCCTTGCTTGTTTAGTAATATATCCCAAGTAATTTACTAAAGCACACATGCTTCTCATCCAGCCCTCCTCCTTTTTCCTAAGTGTCTTCATGGCAAAGCCTGGTTGGTGCATCCAGAAACTCATTCTCTCTATGCAGCAGAGCATGGGGAGCCTTTAAGTTTTAGTTTTCCTGGTGTTTCAAGGCAGGGTATGAAATGTTTGGCCAAACCTTTTCCAGACTCATGTGCTGGTTCCATGCCCTTCACAGCTGGACAGCCGGAGGTGAGCTCTTGAGCTGCTCTTATCTGCAGGAAAACAAGTTGTGGCCTCATGCTGTGATGTTGCCATCCTGAAATCCCAAAGCAAAAGTATCCAGTGTGTATTCCTTGATCTTTTACCCTGGGACATCATCACTTCCCCCTTTTCCAGCCTTCATGCATGGCTGTAGTGGATGCTCTGAAGGAGTGCAGGTGAGCTTTTACTGTTGCCACTGACCATGCAGAGCTGTGTGATTCAGGAGGAATTTTCAGGCAAAAAAGTCTTGGTTTAGTTCAAAGGAGTAATGGAATTATTCCTTTACTATAAAGGAATAATGTACTCCAGTTGTTTGGGGGTTTTGTGTCTCGCTGCTCAGCACAAGCCCACTTCCTTGTAGCTTGATTCCTCCTCTTCACCCTGGATGGGAACTGGGGGGTTCTGCTGTGTTGGGGTTGTCTGCTGAGTGTGTAATTCCTGCTTTAGAGGAAAAAGAAATCCCTTGAGGATGCTGGTTAAGCACTCTTAAAGTGCAAAGGGGAGAAGGGAATACCAGGAAGCCACATGAAAGGGGAAGGAATGTCAGCCCTTGGTATGTTGTTGTTTCCAATCATGAGCTTCTTTGTAATGGGGCTGTAGTTTTAGCTGCTTTATGACATAAATGTCTCTTCTTAAATTTGATGTTGCTGTCATCTAGTTTGGCCTCTGTGTGATGGGGCAGGTTGGATTTCACCCTGGATTTCGTCGTTGGGTTCAGTAACATGTAGCAGAGCATGGAGTCATAGAATCCCAAACTGGTTTGGGTTAGGAAGGACCTGAAAGCCCATCCAGCTCCAACACCCTGCCATGGGCAGGGACACCTTCCACTAGAGCAGGTTGCTCCAAGCCCCATCCAACCTGGCCTTGAGCACTGCCAGGGATGGGGCAGCCACAGCTTCTCCGGCCACCCTGTGCCAGCGGCTCAGCACCCTCACAAGGAAGAGCTTCTGCCTGAGATCCAGCCTAATTCTCCCTCGTTTCAGTTTGAACCCGTCACTCCTTGTCCTGTCACTGCTGTCTCTAATGAAGAGTCCCTCCCTAGCATCCTTGTAGCCCCCCTTCAGACACTGGCAGCTGCTCTGGGGTCTCCACACAGCTTCTTTTCTCCAGGCTGAATATTCCCAGTGTTCTCCACCTGTCTCTATACGGGAGGTGCTCCAGCCCCTGATCATCCTCATGGCCTCCTCTGGACTTGCTCCAGCAGCTCCATGTCCTTCTTATGTTGGGAAGTCAATTTGAAGAAGTCAGATGCTGGACCAGTGGGGTACATTCCCTAGCAGCCAGCCAACTGCCCACCTTCAGATCAGCTTTGTCTTCTATTCCTCTTAAATGAGTTATATCTTTATCTTGCATTTATTATCCCAGGCCCACAGCCTTCCTTGAAGTCCCTTCCTCAGGCTTTTCAGACCAGTGTTTCTGGTGGTCCTGCTGCAGTTCTTGCAGAGTGATCAGTTCTCCTGTGGCTTCACTTGGAGAGGAGACGAGGGCTCTTAAGTGAGAAAACCCACACTGAGCTTTTTGACTGTCCTCTCATTTGGGTTTCATAATAGAAATTAAGTGGGGCTAATCTGTCTTCGTATTGCAGGCAGTGTGGCAGAACAGTAAGCAAAAGCCTCGGTCTCTTCCAGTCTGAGCAGTCACTGGGCAGTTATCAGGTCTGTTTTCCATTACTTCTCCTGAATTTACTGGTTTCTTGTCTGTCTGTACCAATATATGATTGCGCACTCAGGAACTACAGAGCAGCAGTTGAGCGGGACACCAGGAGGAATAGAGAGGAGGTGCGTAACTGAAACCTAGATCTTAAACCTTGGTGATCAGAATAAGCTGCTGGGAGAAAGGTGTCTGAAACATTGAGTGCTGGAAAGTGTCCAAGGGTGGTTTCCTGAGGTCCAGGCAGTTATTTAGGTCTTATCAGGGTCTCTGAAGAAAATAGTGGGAGGTGAAGGTAGCTGCAGAGAGATCTGGTCCACCCCACCCCGTGGTGCATCGATGAAATAGAGCTGACCCTTGTGATTTTAGGTGAACATCACTTAGATGTTCATCAGCAGGGTAAAACTGACTTGCTGCTTCAGCAGTTTTGCTTCTTCTCCCAGGGCTCTGAATATCACCAAGAAGCTGGTTAGGAATGTCTTCCTTTGCTGCTGATGCTGTTAAACCAGTGTATGAGAAGCACTAGGTAGGTTTGAGCTTTCTGGAGATGTAAGGGTTCCTTTTGAGGGGGAAAACCCAAGTGGTTTTTGCAGTGACATGTGCTTGTTAGTCCATTACAGTGTTCTTCCAGAAAGCAAGGAGACAGGAGTAGCTCTTCCCAAGTTAATGTCTCTTCAACTCCAGAGGTGGTTTTGCCATTCAAGCTAGAACCTGAGCAATATACCATCGTGGAATCCCAGACTGGTTTGGGTGGGAAGGGACCTTAAAGCTCATCCAGTTCCAACCCCGTGCCACAGGCAGGGACACCTTCCACTAGAGCAGGTTGCTCCAAGCCCCAAATTCTATGTTAAAAAATAGGTTTTCTGGCATTCCACCAATCCAAAGACCGTCAGGATCCAGCAGACGTGGGACACATCATGACCTTTCAAACGTACAGTGGTGGTAGAATCAAAACCATCTTGAGGGATGATTTTTATCTTCTTTTAATCCCCAAATAGTTGTGTTTTGCTCTGGATTAAGGGGTAAATGTGATAGAGTTCTACAGCTTTGCCTTGCTGGCACTCAGACACCAGTCCAGCCATCAGAATGCTGAAGGGAACCCCAAAAGTAGATGATTTTGCATCAGTCCATGTGGGAGGTTTTGCCGTCAGTGCTGGTTTTAAAGTCTTCTTAAGAGCCACGTTAGCATTGTTTCATGCTTAATGCTTGCTATCAAAGTCTGGCCATGTGAAGCATTATTGATTTGACCTCTTTTAAATTTCAGCAGCTTCACAAGAGGCAGAGTGAGTTAGTAAGGAATGCAGAATATGTAAGTAATAAACATTTTCCTAGCTGAATAGCTTAGGCATATACATTTCATACCTCGTGTCTTCTTACCAGAGTGAGGAAGGTTGGACCATCTTTGCTTTGGGGGACTCTTCTTTCTCTTGCCCTTCCTCTCTCCTCCCTGCTGCACCTTCTCCATGCTGGGGGCACGACACCAGCTCTGCTTTCTTCTCCTCATAGTAGGTGTTTGTTTTCCTGGCTGGTTGGTGTCTCTGACTGGGGGTCTCTTGGTATTTGTAGTGTTTTCCCTACGTTTCACAGCAGATCTGGGAATTCTTTTCTTTGTTTTTGAAGTGGGGAAGAGGTTAAATCACTCGAGTTAAATCTGATGAGCCTGTAGCTGCTATGCAACTTTGTCCTGTGTCATGGATGTTAATGCTAAATCGTTGCAGTGGGAATGTTGGATACATGAGATGGGTGTAGATTAATTTGGGAGCATTGCATTTAGGGAAAGTACTGATCAGCAGAAGTAATAGAAATCCCCCAAACCAACCCAAATCTCTGCCTATAGCAGCTGTTTAGCTGTCTGTAAATGTGCTTTCCCAGCCCACTGCTGTGTGATTAACCTTCCCTCTTCCGTCTTAGACCCTGCGCAGGTGCTACAGCCGCGTGAAGGAGCACGGTGTCGGGAAGAGGAAAAGCAGCTACACGTTTGAACAGCTGGAGCAGGTCTTTGGGCAAGGAGGATGGGATTCCCAGCCCTGCCAGCCTGTGCTCATCAACAGCAGCGGCTTGTACCAGGAGCTGGAGTCAGACAGCAGCACGATGGAGGAGTTTTCACAGGAAGATTGGGGAAACCACAGTCAGGATCTTCATTGTTACCAGACTGGTGAACAGGAGTTGGGTAAGAAATCCCATCCTGATGCATCTCCATCCTGTAGGTTTTACCTGTACTCTGTGCTTATGCTGATCTCTCACTTACCTGTCTCAATACCAGCTTCCATGTTTTGGACATCACACACTGAAGATGCGAAACACACGATGTCCTTGGGGAGAAAAGGGAAAGAAATTTCCCAGTTAAAAGCAAACTGTGGTTCCTGAAGTATTTTATGACTGGGACTTGAGTTTAAAGAGCCTAGCAGAGGGAGAGGAGGAATGTGTGGCCAGAAATGGTGTAGGACGCGATACATCCCCTCTCTCCTTCCCCTGCTTGGTTTTGCTCCCCCTCGTGAGATACAGGGAGGTATTTTCCCTTTCACTGATAGCCAGCTGAACCTGTGTGTTACCTTCAAGCACTCTTCGCTTACATTAAGAACAGGACTTCAAACTGCTTATAAAAACATGTTGCTCCTTCTTCTTATATAACCTGACTAGGGTGATGTTTTAAACATGTAAATATGCCTATATCCAGATGTAAGGCCTTTTTTTACATTATTAAAAAGGAAACAAGCAAGCAAGTTCAAACTGCAGGACTTGAACCCCTCCACGTGCTTTCCTTGCCTGAATTCTTGCTGTCTGCATAAGAATCAATATATCGATGAATTTGGGGATTTGCTCATGGCTTGCTTATTGAACATGGTTAAACAGAGTGAGGTACTGCATTGTTGATTGAAAACACACTGATCTGAGCAGTTTGGTGAAGAAGTGGCTTTCTTTAAGTCTATTTCTGTCTCTTGACCCACTGATCTTACGGGGCTATTTTAACAGGAGTTATTTTCATGGCAGAAACTTTAACTCAGTAAATTCAGTGGGGATCCAAGAGAAGCATCAGTTAGAAGGTGAGTTGGATAAAAACTGATGGTGCTATGAATTGCTTGGTTTCTTCCCCTGGTGACTTGCAGGATGAAACAGGGAGAGGAGATGCAATCACATGTCTGGACCCATCCATGGGCAGGGCAGTGATGGATTAGGAAGCTTTGAAGGAATGTTCAGAGCAGTTGTGAGAAAAGCACATAGCACACGCATCTAAATGGAATACAGATGCATTTGGGAAGCAGAACAGCCTTTTTCTCTTTCTTTTTCCCCTTTCCTTTTGAACAATGGAGTTTGCAATTCAGTTGATTTAATAGTAGGAATTGTAGTCTTGTCCTTGAGAGGTTTTGCACTTGTGGAGATAGAGTCAGATCTTAATTGACCACATCCATTCCAATGGAAATACAAAATCCCATTGATTGGGAGGATTTAGGAGCTGGAGTTGTCTCATGCAGAGCTCTAGTGGACTGCTGGGCTCGCAAAGCGACTCTGGAGTTATTTATTACTTATTTCATTTCAACCTCCTTTCTTTAATAAAGCATTAGGAATATGATCTAAAATGTTGAATTAATAATCTGTTGGAATTTTACCTTTCAGATGAAATCCCTACCACCAAAAGAACATTAAAGATAAAGCAGGAATCTTCTGAAGATGCACAGTAAGTAACTTCTGAATGTGTAACCCTGGAATGTGTTTCCGTGGGGATGTTGTACAGGAGGGGAGGAGATTGGAACCTTCTGGTTATAATTATAAATCCATTGTGCAAGACTGTTCATACAGTTGAAGCTGCTTGCTGCATGATGCCAGTTACCTCAGAACATCTGAATAGCTTCACAGCTCTTCTTTCTTCTTGGCTTGGTCACTCAGAGGCTGAATAAGGACTTGCTACATGAATGCAGAGGGCTTAAAATGGGTATTAAATCCATGTCAGATTCATTACAGATGTGTGTGGGCAGGCTTATAGCATGACACAAGGCTTAATTCTCAGATCGATTTGTAATCTTGGTGTTTTGGGGACGGTTCTTTTTCCCATTTTCCTTAAGTTTGCCCCTTTGCACATAGGACAAAATAAAGGAAGAGGGAGAATAGGGACACAGCACCCCTGTAGTTGTGTACTGATGGCTTGGTATGAGTAATGCTTGTGAGAAGTGTTCCTGCTTCCCCTCAGTGGGAAGGCATGCCAAAACTTGGGGTTTATATATATACTTTTAATTTATTTTTATAACTTTCCAGAGCTGACCCTTAACCTTGTTGGATCAGTTTAATCTGGAGCATTTGGAATGCTTGGAGCAAGCGAATCCCCCTCGCCTCGCCAACAGTAACACAGAGCCTTTCAAAAATGAAAGGAATTGGGCTGTATTTACTCAGACTTTACTTTCTTCTGACCTTCAGGGTTGTAAAACCCTGTGGGTGGTGGTAGATATATCTGCAACCATCACAAATTGGCTTGCAGACCCTCCTGGGTGGGTTATGAGCTCCCCACAAGCAGTTTGTAGCGTCATCTGAAGTCAGTGTGGTGTTTCCTGTGCTGGAAGATGAGCTTCTGTAGGGTGGGAAGTCATCAGCACTGGGTGCACCAACACCATGTCCCTGAGTGGTAACAGAACAGAGGCTTTTTGTTGTAATTAAATGAAAACAAAATCCTCTAAAACCTTAAAAAAAAGAAGTTGAAGTAATACTAGAAAAGAAGCTTTCACTGCAGTGGCCTCCAAATTCCTCACGTCAGATGGGTTTTCACAGTACTTAAAGGTGACTTCTGTAGCTCAACATGGAACAAATTCAGTTGTGCAACTTGGCAACCTGGAGAAAAGTAACTTTTTTCATCCTAAACATTATTATTGCCTCTTTGAACCGTTCCTTGGGATTATTCAGGGATAATTTTGCCTTTCAAGATGTGCTTTAGGGAGCCGCAGAGGAAATATTCCTGAATTTTCAGAGGTGGAGGCTCAGATGCCTGACCCTTCTCCTCCCAGGATTGATGTGGAGATGCTGGCTGCGTCAGGTTGGGTAATGAGACTTTTCAGAGTTTTCTGGTCATTTCCCACTCCAAGTTCCCTCTAAAATGTACAGGATTGTCTGAACTCCTGGGCATCTCGTGAAGCCTGCAGGTGATAAGCCCATCGTTTGTGCTCACTAGAAGCACAGAGCATCTTCCAACCCAGAGATTTACTAAAAACTTCTTTTCTCCCTTTTGTGAGGCCAAGGAACTTTTCAACCCTGATTTAGTAGATTGAAGGCAGTCAGGGGCAGTGGGGCTGATAGGAAGATAAGCAGGATATTTGTTATCTTTAAGAAGAGTTGCTTCAGCTCTTAAAAGCCACAAGAAATAAATGGATCTCAGAGCTCTTCACCTCTTTGGCTGGTGGTTTAAAATACATAAAACTGATTTCAAAGGAGGTAGAATTTCATCTGCACTCTTGGTCAAGGGCAGGTTTTCAGTGGAGGGAATGGAGGTGAGTTCAGGTTCCCTCCTGAACCTTTCTGACATGGTGATGCTGAACCTCAAGCATCTGTTTTGCCAAAATCACGGATTCATAGAGTTAACGAGGTTGGAAAAGTACCTTTAAGCTCGTCAAATCCAACCATTGCCCCATCACTGCCAAGGCCACCACTAACCCATGGCACTGAAGGCCTCGTCTACGCTGTATGTGAACCCTTAGGGACGGTGGCTCCAGCACTGCCCTGGGCTGCCTGTTCCAATGCCTGAGCACCCTTTGGGGAAGGAATTGTTCCTCATCTCCATCTAAACCTCACCTGGTGCAGCTTGAGGCCATTTCCTCTTGTCCCATCCCTTGTTCCTTGGGAGCAGAGCCCAGCCCCCTCCTGGCTCCATCCTCCTGTCAGGCAGTTGTAGATCTTGGCTTTGCTTCTTCCTTTCCCTTCCCCTAGGTTTTTGGAAGGGGATTGGAAGCTTTTGGAGCTAAGCAGCCTGCAGAAAACCACAGTTGCTGATGTGCACCACATTCTTTTCCTAGCAGAGAGGATGGGAGAGCATCACCAAGATACTTGCTGTAGGAAACGTATCACTGAGCATTCTGGTTGCTGGAATTTATCCTGGCTCTTCTTTTCCTGATCAAACACACACATGTGATGCTGCTGTTGCTGTCAACTGACCCCAAACCTGCAGAACCAGAGGGAACTCCCTTTCCTCCTGGGGTTCAGCTCCTTCCCCCCAGCTTGGTGAGCACCAGAACCTGATCCTGCACCTACAAACCTAATGCAGGCGATCTCCAAGGACACCACTGCTTCTCTTAGCTTCAGGTAGTGAATAACTGGCCTCCAGACTTATAAAACTTCCCGTATTTCCTGGATTCCCTGATTTTCAGCGGTGTAGGAAGAAAATAGCAATAGGAAAGCTGTGTCCAGGACCCGTGCTCCATCAGCTGAGTGTTCATTCCCCACATCAGCTCTGTTGTTGCCTCTTTTTGGCATGCTGCTGCCTCCAAATAAGCTGCAAAGTGAAATGCTGCTTCCAGCTCTGTTCCGCTATTTCAGATTGATTCGAAGAGGCTTTTTATTCACTGTGGGCCTTGTGAAGATGAACTAGAAGCATGGGGAGCTGGGGCCTTCACTGAAACCGGCTGTTCCACCTGCTTTGATGTCTGCTTTTGTTTGGAAACAGCCTTTAGAACAAATTTGCACCCTGTCTTGCCTCTGGTGTCTTCCCATATTTGAATTCCAAATGCTTCCAAGGAGAAAGCCATGCAGATGGCCAGTGGCCAGCAAGGGAGGTCGAAGGTTGATGATGGAAATCCAGCTCCAGGGCGGTTTCCCGCTGAAAAATAAATAATGGCAAGAATTTGACTCTCAATGCTTCCAGTACCTCTGCTTGGCCATGGCGTGGAGGTAGATCTCCTGCTCAGCAGGGCAGCCAGCAAGTGGAGTCCTGGTGTGAGTGGGAAGAGAAGACTCCAACCCCAAAAAGCAGAGTGTTTTCAAATGTCTTTTCCCTATTCCTCTGTACTCCAAGTGATGATTCTCTCTGTGGAAAGCCCTTTCCTCCTGCACTTGCTGCTGGAGATCACCTCTAGTGAAATCCTTCCTCTTCTCAGCACTTTAATAAGTGACTAATCGTTTTTATTCCCCCAGCAGCTCTATTTTGTGCTGAGCTAAACTTAGCCAGGGTATTTCTGGTGTCATTAATAAAGGTGGGAGCTTTTCTCTTGGGTTTTTAGCTCCGTTCCTCCGCTGTTGACTGAAAATCTACCCACGCTGCTTTCTCCTGTCGCTGGCTTTGGATGGGACTGCTTGCTTTCAGTTCAGTTCAGCTGTCTGTCTTGAGTCAGATGAGTGTAGAACAGCAGCAAAACACATGCCATGTGCTACCTGTTCCCTTCTCTGTCTTGTCCCCTTGTCTGTCTTCTCAGAAGGTGAACTTGTGCTTGCAAAGGCAGAAATCCACAGCTGCTGATGTGCACCAGGTTCTTTTCCTAGCAGAGAGGATGGGAGAGCATCACTACAGTATTTGCTGTGGGAAGCACATCGCTGAGTGCTCTGGGTGCTGGAATTTATCTTGGCTCTTCTTTTCCTCATCACACACACACATGTGATGCTGCTGTTGCTGTCACCTGACCCCAAACCTGCAGAACCAGGGAAGCTGTGGCTGCCCCATCCTTGTCAGTGCTCAAGGCCAGGTTGGACGGGGCTTGGAGCAACCTGCTCTAGTGGAAGGTGTGCCTGCCCGTGGCAGGCGGTTGAAACTGGAGGAGCTTTAAGGTCCCTTCTAACCCGAACCAGGCTGGGATTCTAGGAAAGATCCTGAAGTCTTCATTCCAAAGTTGAATTGTCTCTTCCAAGCCAACCTAGACCAGGTTGCCCCAAGCCCCATCCATCGTGGCCCTGAAAAAGTGATTAACATTCCCGAAGGTTGGTGCATTTGCTGGGATGGTTTTGCTGCTCCGGTTTACTGATGCCTTTCTCCTCTCCATGTTTTGTAATTCCCAGGAAGCGCGACGTCATGCAGAACATTATGCAAATCTTGGAGTCGGTCCAGTTGAAGTGGGAGCTGTTTCAGAGCTGGACGGACTTCTCCAGGCTCCACCTTTCCAACAAACTGGCCATTTTTGGCATCGGGTACAACACCCGCTGGAAGGAGGACATCCGCTACCACTATGCGGAGATCAGCTCCCAGGTACCTCTTGGGAAGCGGCTCCGGGAATACTTCAACTCGGAAAAACCAGAGGGTCGAGTGATCATGACCAGAGTGCAGAAAATGAACTGGAAAAATGTCTATTACAAATTCCTGGAGATCACCATCAGCGAAGCCAGGTGCCTGGAGCTCCACATGGAGATCGACTGGATCCCCATCGCTCACTCCAAACCCACCGGAGGGAACGTCGTCCAGTATTTATTACCGGGAGGAATTCCCAAAAGCCCTGGATTGTACGCTATTGGATATGAAGAGTGCCATGAGAAACCTCCCTCCTCTCCCAGCGAGCACAGGGCGCCTGATCCCAGCACTGAGACTCAAGGTGAGCTGGAGGTTCCTTCTCCACAAGCCTCGCTCCGGGTGGACATGGAATCCGCCCGGATTATCTACTGTTATCTCGGCATTGCCGAGGTCCGGACTCTCCAGCAGTGCCTGTTTTTACACTTCCAGGCAAACACCAAAACCTTCAGCAAAGATTGGGTCGGGATCAACGCCTTTTTATCTCAGAACTGCCTCGTCGAGCCCGGCGTCTCCCCCAAATCCATCTACATCAAATTTGTGGAAGTGGAGAGGGATTTTCTTTCCGCCGGCTCATTGGTAGAGTGCCTGGAAAAAGCCATTGGATATCCCTTGAAATTTAACAACTGACTCTCATCCTTCATAAGGATTCGGGCTTTCTGCCCTGTTTTCCATCCCACTACCAGACGCTTCCAGCTCCCAGGCAAATCGAGACTTTTCCGCCTGGAAATGAGTTTTGGGATGACCAGAGGTTTGCGGGGGGGAGGGTGCTTCCCGTCAGCTCACCCCCAGCAAGCAAGCGTATCCCGGCTCTCCGGATACTTTTCCTCCTGGAGGAGAAGCCCCCAGCCTGTGAAACAACTGTAGGTACATTCCACATGGGACAAGCACGTAGACGTGGCGTTTTCATATGGAAAACTGAGTTTTGGGGAGGGGTGGGGGGGAAATGGTGTCTTTATTCCACGTGTCCCATTTTTACACATCCGTCTCCTTATTAAGTGTTATTATGGATCTGGATAACGAAGCAATAGACAAGGGCAAGTTGAACCTTGACTCACCTCCATGGAGACTGTTCCTCAAGTCCACCCTTAGATCCTGTTGTATATAATTTAGAACTTCACTTTTGTCACCATCAAGTGTTCTCCTCTCTCCAAACAGTGTTGCCTGCAAAAAGACTTCGGTTTCCGTGATGTATCCCACTTTTCCTCGTAGCGTTGCCATATCCACTCTTATTTTATACCATTAAAAGAATTCCTGGCCTTTTTTATTTTCCTTTTGAAGCACTGGGTTTGATTTTGGGGTTGAGTTTTTGAATTCTCAACTTCTTGGGGGAGAAGAAACCTGGCAGCTGGGAAAACCACATTGTTTTTCTGTCAAACCATGTTTTATGGATACAATCAAAGCTGTGAGAATTGGGGATTGGGATAGGGAGGGATGGGAGGGATAAGGAGGGAAGGACACATGTTCCTATCAAAGCCCCCATCACCGCTGGCTGGCGCTGGCGCTTCCCGTTCTAAAGCTCATCAATCAGTGACATTGTGACATGATGAATGTGGCAATCCTAATAAAATCAAGCAAACATGGATGGGCTTCAGAAAATGTCTTTCTCCTCCTCAAAGCGAGGGAATTCTGGAGGGATAGGGAGGTTCTTCTGGGATTTTTCCACTGCGGCTTCATTCCAGAGGTTGTTATTGCAGAAGATGTTTGATTGATTTCTTTTATGAGGCTTATTTCCTTCCCCATGGAGATGCCAGAGTCTTGGACCGCTGGAGGTTGGATGCTGCTGAGGCTCAGGATGGTGGAGGGAGGAAGAGGAGAACAAATCACCCTGCCTGCTTCCAGTGCTCAAAATAGGACAAATCCACCCAAAACAGGGTGAGTTTTCCCAAAGAACCTCTGCCCGGAGCCGAGGGATGCATCGGATGGACCAGGAGGTGAGATTCCTGCTGGGCATGGGTGGAATCCTGGTGGGAGCTGTCTGGTTGATCCCTCAGCGATCCCGGCAGTCAGACTGGATTTACAGGGGGAGATGAGGGCGAGGAGGGATTAATTCCTCCCCCTTCTCCTCCTCCTCCTCTAGCATCTAATCCTGCTCATCTTCGAGGCCTGACCCTGCTTGGATCAAGGACCGGGATAACCTCAGCCAAACCAGATTCATCCCAGAGCTCCCTAAAATGCAGGAGCTTGATCCAGACAGTGAAAAAATCTCGGGTTTGGGGTATTCATTTGTTTTTAAGGATTTACATGTTCAGCCAAAGGCTCCCGGCCATATTGAGATGCTCCAGCCTGCGGGAATGGGACGGGATGTGGCTGGGGATGCTATAGGGGTCCCTGTTCCCCCCCCCCACTGTGTGTGACACATGATGGCCTTAATCCGTCATTAATAATAACTCAAATGAGTTATTATTAATATGAATTAATGATCGCAGATTGGGGGGGGCGGTGTGTGCACTGTCTGGGGGTGGGGCTAGAAGAGTCCCCGCCCCTTTGTCATGCCCCACCCCCTCGGAGGTT